>JAODLC010000015.1:20987254-21001519 GCA_026781145.1 Hippopotamyrus pictus | reverse complement strand
GATCATGTCCCCCCTCAGTCTCCTTTGCTTGAGGCTGAACAGATTTAGCTCAAGTAACCTTTCCTCGTATGACATTCGTCTAAGACCAGGAATCATTCTTGTGGCCCTACATTGCGGCCTTAGAAAAGGTGCAGCGTCCTTTTTAAGATATGGTGACCAAACCAACAGTAGTGTCACAAACTCCACTGTCTGTGTGGAACAGATCCTCCAGCGTCTTTGAATTTCACCAACAGGTGAGCTGCAACCGCAGAATTCCCCCTTTTGTCCCTGTGATTTTCATTTTAATTTCTGGAAATTGTCTTACAAATGGATTGTGAGTGTGCTGACTAACATGTACTTATCATTACATAACATTTCTGACAGCTTTGCTTCCGCAGAAATTATATAATGGTTGCATTTAAAAACCTGCAACAAATTCATCGCAGTTTTCATGTTACCTTCAGCTAATTGAAACAGCAGATCATCATTCCATCAAAGTGAGGTAGGAATCAGTGTACGGACTAGGTAGCACCCGTGCAATATAAAACAGAGCTTGTAACAGCACCAAATGGAGAATGATTTCAGCTAGCAACACGACTGCTGAAAGTAAGGGATTTCCTTTAGGCTGTAACAAATCTCAAAAAATTACAATGGACACATGGAATAAATTACCTTCCTCATGAAAATGTAATAAATTCCATTCAAATTCAGTGCTCGGT
Organism: Hippopotamyrus pictus; assembly: GCA_026781145.1. Taxonomy (NCBI): domain Eukaryota; kingdom Metazoa; phylum Chordata; class Actinopteri; order Osteoglossiformes; family Mormyridae; genus Hippopotamyrus; species Hippopotamyrus pictus. Next base: position 21,000,821 of record JAODLC010000015.1, on the reverse strand, counting down.
TCATCTCTCACCAATTAGGATGCAAGATGGGATACATTTCCTTAGTTTAAATTGGTTGATTTGTGCCATGCAAGAGTGATAAAAAAAACAACAACAAATCTCAATTTAAACTGTGGTTTGGCCTTAAGGTTTGCTGGAGGCAGCTTGTGACACAGAGAGACTGAGGAATAATTACCATTGCCACCCTGCCTGCCATGTTCTCTCACTGTGCTGAGCGTCGCTGCCCCGTGTGGCGGCTCACAGCCATCACCTGCTACCCTCATTATGCTTCCTCAGTGATGTCATGTGTCAAGGACATTCTCACATGCTTATTTGGACCCAAAAGCTGACAGTGCCGACAAGAATGTTGTGGCACATTTCACACTGATCAGCAAACTCTCGTCTGGGTGACATATAGAATAAGAATTTCTGACCATAATTGCTAATTGATAATAAAGGTGGCACTACTGACTGACTGTTTTCAAACCGGATACTGGGATATCTGGCAATTTTTAGGAAGCCATTGTCCTTCTGCCATGCCACCGCCTAATACAAATCCAAAAACTCAGATCCAGCCCTTACTGTACCCCCTCCCCCTCGAAGCTGTCTGCTGCAGGTGAGATATCCAGTCGTACACAATTTAAAAGCCAAAACGTAAATTGAAAATGACATCATCAATGTACTACAGATGGTGAAGTACAAATTGGACAGAGGTGCAAACAGCTGAGAAGGGTGGAGGCTGTGGTGTATATTCCTGCAGCTATCCCATAATGAGCTGACTGCATGTAGCAGGTTGACTAAGCTCTAGCGGCGGGTCTCTAGGATGCAGAGCATGTACATGTGTAAAGAGACAAGATTGTTATAAAAGTCTGTCGTTTACGGAAAATGCTGAAGTGGCTCTTAAAAAAAAAAATAAAACGGCAAAACACAAGTACTGAAACTGTACTATGTAATCATAAAAAGGTTGCTGAGTTTATGTTTGTGAAACTTTTTCTTTTTGCATATTTATTTGCCATACTGTTTATGTATTACATTTTGGAATCATGGCTCTATGCTTTGCTCCAATCTGTAGCCTGTATATAAGTGGTTTGCATTCATGTCGATATGCTCATGTTATATATTACTGTCATGAAAAACACATCAGCTGTAACGCCTCATGTGTGGAATCTTAACTAGTGTCTTGGGGTTTCCTGCGCACTGTCTGAGGGGCCCTGGGGTGCTGATTCTTCTTCTATTGCCTTATTTATACACCACCACTTAATGCACTGATAACTGGTTTTAACCAAAGAGTATATGAATGTGAATGGTTAAAACTGTACCATACATGAATAATCTGTGAAAGAAAGAGTTTAGAATAAGGATCTTATTTTATTAAGTCTCTGAGTAAAGAGCTTCATATTCTCTGATATCTTTTTCAAAGAACTCAACATTTAGCAAAAAGGGAAAAAGACTTTTAAAAATCATTTCATACATATAAGGTTTACTGCTTTAATAACTGACATGCTCCCAATTTGCATTTCAGGGCATGAAAGAGAAGAGAATAGCGAAGAGAATTATGAAGAAAGTGTGCTCTTGCCTCTTGCCGAGAGAGAGGACTTATTGTGTGTGACTGGCTGTCAGAGCCTGGGGGCTGCAGGGCCGGGCCCAGGAGTGGAGAGGCGACTTCTTGCAAGCAGTGGTGTCAGTCAGGCGCTCAAATGCTACCGATTTCAGCAGCACTGCAAACCAAAAGTTACGTGACTTGGAATCAAGCTCCCTTTGAAGCATCATGGGAACTGACATCCACTGAAACTCATGCCTCAGGGAAGAAGGACAGCGAACTATACCTGTGACTCATCTTCACAGATATACTGTGCAACAGCTGGGTCTGTTGAGTTAAAATACCTTTCCCAAGTGATGATGACTCATTACTGGGGAGAAAATCACAGCAAAGCTTCTTAATAATCTAAGTATTAATAGAAAATATGATGGAGTATTTAAACAACACCTGACATTTATACAAAATGCATTTTCTTTCTGGGAAATGAAATATATACAGTGGGAAAAAAGCACTTTGGAAACCAATTCTTTCAGTGATGTAATTATTCTAATTTTTAATTTATTCATTTTTAAAATTCTAATTTTAATATAAAGTTATCTTTATTGGTGAATAAAGGAAATGATTTGAAAGGAAAAGAAAAGCCCCAACTTGTGTGTGTGTGTGTGTGTGTGTGTGTGTTAGAAAGCAAGTCAACCATAATTATGAGGCCTGATTGGGAATTAGGTGGAAATTAGCATGTTATCTGATGTAATGTGCTGAGTGGAGCGAGGCTCTCATATAGACATAAGGCCGGCTGTCAGCTGCCGTCTTCGCGGATGCAGGCCTAACCCTGGGAGACAGACTCGCATGCGGCCTATCCGCTTTTAAAGTCTGACCCAGGAATAAAAACAAGCACAGCAAACCCAGCTTTTCATTTTCTCTTTTTTTTTTTTTTACCTGAGTTAAAAGGGAGTCATACCCTTTGGGGAACCAGGAAAAGCTTTGTAGTATGAGAGCAGACAACACGGGCGGTTTGTACCGTTCGTTTTGATGTGGTGCAGATGAGAGTTTTTTAGGCAGGAGAACGGAAAAAAGACAATTCGCTGCCAGGGTGTGTGACGATGCCTTTTTAATGAACGTAGTTAAAGGATTACTGCTGGTATCTGCCTTCTGGTTTTTTTCTTCTCAAATTTGATGCAATTAGAAATAGCTGTAACATAGCACTAAACTTCCAAATCCGTGGCTCCATGCAAGACCAGGGTCTTTATCGCTCTTTCAAAGTTTTTTCTGTTAAGGATTTTTAGCCAGTAACCATTAACAGGTGAAGCATTAAATGGCTCTAGAACTGTGCTGTAATCTCACACTTAACTCCAGAGATACCAGTACCGGGTAATGGTGACGGAGCAGCGGGATTCCTGGAATATGAGTTTTATCAGCGTCGTCTCATTTGCTTACACAATCCTCTTCTGTGGAAGGTGACGGGTTTTACCCCCTTCTACAAAGTGTGTGATGTGCACCAACCTTGGCTCAGCACAAAATGTCCCCGGCACCGGCACGGACGGACACAGTTAAATGTCACCTTTGAACAAGAAATGTAGGTCAATAAAATATGTGTTTGTTTCTTAGTCTGCGATTTCTAACCTATAACGTCCCCTTATCTTAGCTTCTCTTAACTTTTTGCAGGTCATTTGGGTTCCCTCCGAGCAACATCCCTAGTAAGTTCCAAAAATGATGTCATTCTCATTTTCTCACATCTGAACCCTGCTGAAGACTGGTTCAGGTTCTTCATTGCTATAAAGTGCTGTGACCCTGTCTGACACAGTGACCTTAGCCAGGTCCCAACCATACATCTCTTTCTAGAGCTCCTTATTTCCAGCAGGAAACCGAGCTGCTGTTAGTGGACTAGGAAAATTATTGCTTTGTAAAGTGAAGCTTTTGGAGAGGAAAGACAGTTCAGAAAGATTTGCTGGTCCTTGCCAGTGAACCAGACAAGTATCTTAAAGTCTCGTTCTGTTCTGTTTTCTCATTTTCCAGCCACTCATCCTGATGAGGGTCGTGGTGGCAGCATGCCCAGCAGATCAGACTAAACCTGTTTTTCAAGGGCTTCAGACTCCAGCATGTTATTGGAGATTCCAAGTCATATAAGAAATATAAACTCTCCAGTGTGCCCTGGTGCCATCCAGGCGCCATCCATATAAGATGAGAGACCAGCAGTTCTGCAGAGAAACCTCATTCTGGCCACTCCTACAGTACACATGACTTTGTCCTTTCATTCATTACCGTAGGTAAGAAAAGGAGTATAGATTAACTAGTAAACTGCAAGTCTCCTCTTACACCATAACTCCTGATTTACCTCCACAGTGCCTGCAGTCACTGAACCAATACACCTGTCAATCTCACGTTTGCTCGTACTATCATTTGTGAATAAAATCCCAAGGTCAACTCATTCACTAAGTAATTCTCATCACTGCCGCTTCACACATGGTGTAAAATTTCAGTCAGAGATTCCTGGTCTGAGGCAGATGAGCTCAAATGGATGACATCAATTGCAAATATCAGGAATGTCATTGCAAGCTCCCCAGTCCAGATGCTTTTCCAACAAGAACCTTATTGTCTTGCTCATAAAAATCATATACAGGAGACAAGACATCCTTGTCAACACCCATTCTAAACACCTTCAGGTTTATGCCAAGGATGTGGACACAGCTCTCAACTGCATTCAGATAGGGATCAAATGGAAGGCAGTAGCAGCTCAGGTACACCATATTCCTGCAGAAGCTCCCGCAGTAGGTGCCAGAGTATGAATCCATGCGCCATCTCCAATCCATAAAGCACATGTAGTCTGTGTTAGCATATTCTCATAAATCATCGCACTAATGGATGAGCTGATCCACGGCTCCACAACCAGATTGGAATCTGCATTGTTCCTCCTCAGTTTCAGGTTTGATCATCCTGCAGTCATCTCCTCTCCAGGAGCCTTGCATAAACATAAAAGTGCATCAACCACATGACCCCAACAATACCCAACACATCAACACATTCAGCATCTCAGAATGAATTTCAACAACCCCTAAAGTTTTTCCGCTGCAGACGCCTCTGCCCACTACAGAGACTTAAGCTGCAGTAACAAACTCTCATGCTCTCAAAGTTTCTAACACTGCCTCCTGATGCGAGAGCATGCCCACCAGGTTAAAGAGCTCCTCAAGGTGACCTTTCCACCACTCAAACATCCGCCCCCCTGCCCCCCCACCCGTGAACATAACCTAATGTGCTCCTCCGGCCGGTTACGTTAAAGAATTTGGCCAACCACCTTTGGGGACACCTGACAGGCTCTCTTATTGTCCTCTATTACCTCCTCCCATGCATTACTGTTGCCTCTGCTAAGGCCGCCTGTGTGTAATACCTAATGCCGAATTTCTTATCTTCCGCTCCAGGTCAGGCTACTTCCCCTCCAACACCCCACATTCCGAAGCCGGTGTGTTTGCCGATGCCAAAATGGCAGTGCCCTGACCCAACCTCTTATCTTGTGGGCGCTGAGTCCACAGTATGGCTTCATGTAAATACTTTCAGTTCACAGCCTGGCCGGATTACGTTGGTGGCTTTCGCTCACCAGCGAAAACCAGCCTCCAGGTGTGGCTGCAAATAGACTACATGTATTCTTCTTGCTACCATTCATTATGCTTGTGTTGAATCCAAGGCTAAAGGAGAGAGTTTGATATTAGGGAGGACACAGCTAAATAATTTAAACACAAAGGTCTATTAATTAGAGGGGGATGAACGAAGCCAAATTAAATATTGAGAGGTACACGCCCCCCGTCAACCCCGGTTCCTACACTACTGTTTTATCGTAGTTTTCCTGGCCTCCCCCCACAGACCTGCTTGGCAAAAGGGAGGTGTTCAAGCTCCAGGTGACACGGATGGTCGGTTGTTCGGGCATGCATATCCCTCCACCAAGTCAGGAGGACTATATTGTCATCTCATATTTATTCAAAAATTATTTTCTTAAATTCTAAAAAGCCCTTCACACAAACAAAAGAAGCACAAACCTAACAAACCATCTGGCTTTTGAATAACAAGCCGAGTCCAGTTTTGCAATGCAGTCAGTTTTAGGAATCCTTCTACTGTAGCTTCAGTTACCTTACCTTAAACAATTTTCGTTGAGATAATTAAAGTTTTATGATTCTGATTACTAATGCTTGTGCATTGTGAGAAATGCAGACACACAACTGGGAAACACTATGATTTTGTTATACAGTCTTCTGGTACAAAAGTAGAAACTGCAAGTGTAATCATTAGTAATTAGTTCAATTATCTGTATTTCTTTACAATAATTCTGTACTGCATTGACATTGGAGTAAGTTCAAAAGGCCTGTTATTTTATCAGGTGCCTCAGCTCAGTTCCAATACAGATTCACAGTGTCACCGTGTGTCTTTTCAGCAAAAAATCTTCATATGTAATACATGTTATAATAGGGAAAATCTATCTATCTATCTATCTATCTATCTATCTATCTATCTATCTATCTATCTATCTATCTATCTATCGATCTATCTAGTTTGTTTCTTTGTTTGTTTAATTATTGAATTGTTTGTTGTTGCCAAACTTGTCCTGCATGGATAAAATGACCACGGACAGTAGAAGCATCCATCTTGGGGATTTCACACACATACTGTACACACACAACACACACTACTGGGCTAAACACACTTCACCACAGATTAAACATGAGCGATGCTTTGTGGTAGCCACCAGGAAAAAGAGCACGATGATTTATTTATGAGTGGTGGCTTCAGGTTCCACTAGCTGCGTCTGCAGCATATGGTTTGTAAATTAAAGCAGGTGTAGGCGGTAGCGGGCTGGTCGGTATGGTGGATGGACAGGCTAATGCCAGGGAAGGGAAGCTGCAGTTCTCAGCCGACTGCCTCTGCCAGGATTAAGAAGGCAAGCGCCAAAGAGGAATATGAGTGCCAGTCCTGCTCCAGCTAAACTATACTATGGATAACACCAATGCACTTTCAGTCGGCTGAAATACCCGCCATAAATGGCGGTAGCACACATGCGTATATTATAAAACAATAATATAAAATAGACATCGTGTCTTTTAAATAACTGCACCTTAAAACAAGAATTACTTAAAAAAAGAACTGCAAATGTCGTGATATTTTCAGATAACCGAAATCATCAGCCTTGCGATTGAAAGCACCTGTTTATTGCTTTCTTGTTCCATTCTTGCTTTTTGTGCTAAACCATCTGTCATATACTTTTGGACAAGGAGAAAAAAAGACAATATATTAGTATGCATGGCAACCATTAAAATGACAAAGTGTGACAGACTCTGAATGAGTGTGGCTCAGCAGGAAACCCAGTATCCACACACCTCCAGGTCGGGGGTTGAAACGCCTCCCTCATGACACCTTCTGTCTGTGTGCAGCCACACGTTCCCTCTGCATTTCCCCCTGCAGTGTAAAGACTCAGCATTTTGATGACTGAGAAATACCTGTGGAGCACTATTACATGTCGATGGCCTGTGATGAACTTTCTTAACCCCCCTCGTGACCCTGGTCAGCATAAGCCATCAGAACATGGATGAAACCGAATAGTTTTTTGTACTGATTCATCACGACTGTTGTACCTATACATAAAGCAAATTATAGAATAATGGTCGGAAATAAAGAAAAATCAGCATGCTTCTACTGTTTGAAAAATGGCTAAGTGAATAATAATAATAATAATGTTGCTGCTGTTATTATCAATACTTTCTAGCGAGCAAAAACTATTCTGTATTAAGTGTAAATTAAATTACACCTGCATCAATAACATAATACTGTGTTGGCACACTGTGTTGTTTACTAAAGGCCCCATGTAGAAACATAAAGTTAAGTGTAATTCCATCTTATTCAATGAAACATTCTACAAGATGGCCCTAGTAAGGATTCGACACGCCTTATGGTGTGCTGTTTTACATATTGGCTTTTATAGATGTGATTTATGGAGGTCTCTGCAGTATTTATGACAGTGTGGGAAGTATAAATATCATGACATGGGCTGGTCCACTTCCAGAAATGGTCCCTTACAGTAGGTAAACAAGCGTTCAGATTAGAAAAAAAGACATTTTTTGAAAAATAAAACTGTAGTCCCAGTGTGTCGCTGCTAATTTGCAGCTGAATCCATCAAGCTGTGGTGGCGACTCGAGCCTACAGTGAAGCTGCACGCTTACAAATGTGCTGTTTTGCCAGTGAATTAATGTTCTAGTTTTATGGGGATCACAGCCTTACGGCCTCCGCATGGTCAGCTGAAGCAGATCATGTTTGAAAAGAATTTACTTTACAAAGGACACACATTCTGTTAAACTTGCATTCTCAATGTCAACTGTATAGTAACTATAACAAGCTTTTCAACGTTTTGCTTTTTTACAATTTTCACTATATATATGCTTATATAGACAAGAAACTCATGACAGCTTATGGACAGTAAAAGAATATGATGGCTGTGACATCTGTCATAACTTTTATTTTTATCTGCATTTTTTCTTCCTTCTGTTCTCTTGGAATGTGTGTCCTGAATAATTTTTGATTTCCTGAGAATAACCCTTCACTGAGTTTCCAATTACTGCAGAGGTAATTGACTTTGCCAAGCTGAAGCTGGGATTTCCGTTAGTCTCTTAGCATTGCATGCATGCTTCTGCTTTGATAATGACGTGTTTCTATTTTTTTATTTTTTTTTAATTTTGACCTACAAAACAAACAAAAAAGCCCCAACATCTCAATTTCGGTGTGCAGACCAAAGTTTGGTACCCCAGCTGGAGTGACTGGGTGTAATCAACAGATATTAAACACAAGAAACCTATGTCAGCGAAACTGACTGCAATGTTCTCTTGAAAACATACCAGTTGTTGAAGGCATATGGAAAGAAAATGTTTCAGAAAACGAGATTGCCTTTGTGTGGCATGGCTTAACAACCAACAGATGGTGCATCAAAAATATATAGCATATGTGTAATATGTGCATATACAGTCATACCTGTCTAAATATTCAAATTATTTACATTATACTTTTCCAAAAAGCCCTTTGGTCTAATTATTTGCATTTAGTACAGTAATTTCTTGGCACAGAAAACACACCACATCCAAAACACCAAAAATTAGATCACCTGACTACTGCCATGAATGTATTTAGACCAGCATAAGACCAAGAGTAATCACTGTGCCACGGGGCCTAATATTGCATTTTATTAATATTGCATTTTATTCAAAATACTGAACTTGCAGTATATAATATAAAAATGCACAAGCTTACCTATCACATGTCAAAACACTTTCTTGAATCTTCTGTTTTCAATTTTATTTTATATAGATTTCATCTCAACATAGTCACGTTTGACTAATACTTGTTGAAGTTATATAGCAATAAAAGAGAGTTTAAAATGAACAAGCACGCCTGTCAGAGTTAATATTGTGAACTTTTTAAAAAATATATACTGCTGTCAGTTCATTTAGATCAAGTTCAGCAGCCATCACTGTTTATACTGGCAATGTCAGTCAAGGTAAGGAAAACATGTCTCTCTCTCTCCATCTGGAAATTAAAGCAAATTTCAGATAAATACATACATATGAGGGCACGTTTTGTGTTTCTGTTGGATTAACAGGTGTGATATCTGTGAGTACACTGAGGGGACTTAAGGATTTCTGACACTCTTGTTTGGCTATGTTTTGTTCTGCATACACATAACAGCATTTTATCACAAATCTACATTATGGTTTAGAGGAAACAATGGAATACACATATTCTGATAAGTTCTATCTGACTTCTCTATGTGTTCATGAATTCCGAAATTCTTATCCATAACTGAACAACATTATGAAGGCTAAAAAGAAGTGATATTCATATTATGTACAATAAGTGGCCCTGCAATTGTCTGGGTGTGCCGCTCTCCTTTGCTCTGTGCTGCCTGTGATCGGCTGTAACACCCTGTAACTCTGTCTGTGATAAGTGGTTGGACAACGGGTGGATAGATAGATGGATTATTTAACTGACTATACTTTTGAGGACGGTTTTCACTTTCATAATGCTTTTTCTGCTGAATTTGTTTCATAGCATTCAGTTTATACCACAAATCAATTACCTCCCATGCTCCTTCATGAAGTGGCGGAGAAGACGGCAGGGATGCCTTGGGTTAGATGAAAACACAAAATATGAAGCCATCGTCTTTACTCTTGACTGCATAACTAACTACTATCCTACCCTTCTAGGACAAAGAAAAGAAATAGTTTTTAAATTGAATGGAACAACAGCAGCCTTGCTTCCAATGAAACTAGACCTGTAATATTCTAATTACCAATCCACTTTCACAACTAACAGGCCCACTGCCGCCTACTGGGAGACATTTACCATTATACAACATGATGGAGAAGTAAGTCATTATTGCTATTATAATGAAATATTATAAACTCAAAGCAATCAATATTTAATCAAATCGATAATTATTGAATGGGAGCCAAAAAAAAAAAAACAATGTAAACCAACATATAGTACCTTGCACAAAAAAACCCAGAAAAAAATATACAGCCATGGATAAAATTAAGAGACCATATTTTTAATGAAATCTGCATTTTTAAATCCTGGTTTAATCGTGGTTCTGCTGGCAGAAGGATACGCTGAGCAGCAGGATGCTTCCAGGTTCAACATTTCTAAGACAGCAGTACACAGGAATAAAATGAAACAGGAGACACTGGGAACGACCAGAGACCAGCCAGGTAGAGGGAGGAAGCAGCATTCCAATGCCAGAGATGACCGTTAACTTATCCAGTCGTAGGACGATAACAAGTGATTTTCAAAAGGAATGGGAAACATTAAGTGCAGGTGTGAGGTGCACTGCTAGGACAGTTTCGATCAGGCTGGTAGAAGCAGGACTGGAGTACCATAGTCTCAGGCAGTCCAAAGAAATGTTTAAAGCTGTTTATCTGGGTAGCAAGTGTACTTTGGCTTAGAACAATAACATTAGAACATGTACAAATTAAGAGAAACACAATAAAAACTAGTAATAATTTCTTCTGTTTTCTAAAAGGTTACTGATATCTGGTTGGATGGCCAGATGATCACCGCTTCAGTTCCCAAACCTCTCCTCAGGGGCCCGTCAGCCATTCCATGATGTTGTTAAATTTCACCAACAGCTCAATTTAATAATTAAATAAATTGGTTTAAAAAGTCAGTGACAAAATACAGAGGACTAATGACAACAACCAGAAAAGAGCTGATCACACGGGGATTCCACACGGGCTTAACGAGGGGGCGTGGCACACGGAAGGAGCGGACGATCGGGGCAGGACACATTGATTTTTTATTTTTTTTTACTTTACACATTATTTGGATACTTTTATTTTCTTACTTTACAAATAACTGTTTTGATAAATGTGCTTAGATGTGTTTAGTACAGTACAGTGGTACCTCGAAACTCGAACTTAATCCGTTCATAACTCCTAATCGAATCCTAAAAAGTTAGAGTTCTGATCGAATTTTCCCCATAAGAAATAATGGAAAACCAATTAGTTGGTTCCCGGCCCCAAAAAATTACACCTAAATATGTTTTCTGTTTCTGTTGTGTGTGTGTGTGTGTATGTATATATATATATAGTATGTATTCTGTTGTGTGTGTATATATATATATATATGAGTGAAACAAAAAAATCTGCTGTGGTCTCTTAATTTTTACCACAGCTGTATTTTATATAGTCTATAAAAGTTGGTGGAACACAATGGACCTCTGTGGGGATGCAAATCAAAAAGTTTGAGGTCAAGTCAGTGCTTTCTTTAGCGTTTAAGTTGACTTTATTTCACAGTTCTGAACAACACAAAGTACAGATGGTGTGGGATATACCCATGTGATCACGGCTGGTGACTGAGAACAGGTGCAGATTAAGCAGGGAACTGCTCTGAGACTGTGACGTAACAAACATTTTAAGGCTTTGTGGAAGGCAGGGTTGTTCCTGGTAACTTTGTGGACTTATCACCATCTCTGAACTGACAGATGACTGACCTCAGTCTGATGTTTTTGTTTTTTATCACTGTTGAAGCAGAATTGTTATTAAGAGGCCATGACATCTGATGCTGTTTTTCTATCGAATGAAAACACAACAATTTTATGGACCTAAATATATCAAGATATACATTTTCTTAAACACCAGTGGATATTTTAGGCTTTGGATCTCTGGTCTTGGATCTGATGGCTGGGACATTCTGATGGCTGGGACATTTTGATGGCTGGGACATTCTGATGGCTGGGACATTCTGATGGCTGGGACATTCTGATGGCTGGGACATTCTGATGGCTGGGACATTTTGATGGCTGGGACATTCTGATGGCTGGGACATTTTGCCATGCAGGCTATGGAGGGAGCTGTGCGTCTTCCAGCTGGCAAGGCTCTGTTCTACTCACTGATGCCCATCTTACATAAATGCATCTGCCACAGTATCGACACCCCCAGACTCGCCATTCCTTAATGGCGATCTGTCACTTCATCTCACGTTCTCCACTGATAATTCTTAAATGTGTTCCCAGCCTCTTTGTTGGAATCCTTCGATCTGATGACAAACTGCTATTTTATAAAGCTGCATTTAGTTGTATTGGAATGTGGACTGGTATAAAGCAGTTAAAATTCTGACACGAACATTGTGGGTTTGGATCCTCTTTCACCATTGAACATGATACTAAACCATAATTGCCCCTGTCAGTATCCGGCTTCATGAATCATTGAACGGAGCAAGTGAAGGAACAACGATCAACCTGTGTAAGTCACTCTCTAGGTTCCTGGATCCCTCCTAAATAAAGAAAAAATAAGTAGAAAAAATGTGAGAAATACAAAGGACTGAAATATAATCAAAGCCATTGATGCCATGTATTGTAACATCCAGCGCGTAGTGTACTGGAATATTCAGCTATATGTTCCGCTGTTACTTAGCTACAGCATGGCCCCAATCCCAGAAGGCTTTGGATGCATTGTCTGTGGGTATAAATATAACAACAGCTCTTGACTGTTAAGCTGCATGCTGTGCAGCACACGCACAGGAAGACAGAATAAAATGGAGCATTTCACCAGTAACTTCATTATTCTTGTTACCGGAGTGGGTGGATATTTAATTCCATCTATGGTTGTGGATTCGTATTTTGGATGTTCAGTGATGGGGTGTGGGGCTCAAACAAAGAGCTTCCTATAGCTATAAGAACGTACACAGCCACAGAGATGCTGACGCCTGGCCAGCAGGATTTCTGGGAACAGACAACCTACTATTCATATAATGCCAGATGCGGTGCGATGTCGTCTCTTCGATACATTACATGGAAGAATACTGAAAAAGACTAAGCCTTATGCATTGCCACATTTAGCATTTTCATTTGTTGCTATTCATCCCTTAAACGAAGACGGCTCTCCCATGCATGTGGGCGCATGCTAATTAGCATAGCTAAACTGACACATTGACCCAGGCCGTTAAGGAGGCCCTCTGAAGGGTATGCCGCTATTTTCTGCTTCCCAGACTCTCCTGAGCCTGATGTGCACCCCTGCTTGCTGTCCTTTGAGCAGAGAAGAGGGAAGGTAACAGTGTTCGGGCCAGGAAACCTGAGCATTAACAACCGGAGGACTCAGCAGAGAGTATATACAAGGCTGCCATCTTATTGTGCATTTCTATAGCAAGGTGAGAGAGACGGGGGTGGGGTGCAGTAAACAGAAGAGAGGGCTCCATGGAGACGCAGGTGTGCACCACTGCTGGGCAGGGCACCCCGTCGTACATGTACACTGTCTACCCCGTTGCCTGTAGACTATGCCTCCTGAGGGCTATATTCAAGTCAGAAAATGACAAGATCTTTCCTTTATTTATTTATATATACAGTATATATACATACAGTGGTACCTCGGTTCTTGAACTCAGTAGAACTCGAATTTCTGGAAAGTCAAACAAACCAGTTTGACCTAGAACTCGATCTGAATATCAGAAGTAGAACCGTGAACGCTGACCTAATTTAAATTGTACGCGCCAGGAAATGAGTCATACTACAATGCAATTCTTACTTGAATG
>JAODLC010000015.1:20953010-20987154 GCA_026781145.1 Hippopotamyrus pictus | reverse complement strand
GTTCCAGTTTGTGCAGCCGGGTGAGAGGTCGCAATGCATCTAACCGTAATGCATTGTGTCAGGATCAGAATGTGTTGCTTATAATAAAAAAATAAAAAAAAATTAAAAAACATATTTAGGTGTAATTTTGGGGGGCTGGGAACCAATTAATTGGTTTTCCATTATTTGTTATGGGAAAATCAGAACTTGAACTTTTTAGGATTCGATCCGGAGTCCGGAACGGATTAAGTTCGAGAACCGGGGTACCACTGTGTGTGTATATATATATATGTGTGTGTGTGTGTAACATCATGATGTAGTTGTACATATAAAAAGCCCATTTAATTTACTCCAGTTTAATTATTTGCGCAGCATAAGGATGTTAGTGCTTGTGCATATTTTCCACTGCATTCAGTACAAGGGCCTGTTGACACTAATGTCTATGAAGGGCATTCATTTATACAGTGAAACAGCAATCTGATTCATACAAAACACTTCAAAAGAAATTATATGACAATAGCACATTCCAAAGTATCTAATGAAGTCTGCACTTTCTGCCTGTTCCCTTGGGCAAAATTTGCAGAATCGGGTCATTTCGCTTTTATTTTTTCTTTTCAGTGGTTTTATTCATCCATCAAAAAGCTGGTTTTACAGCCCTGGGGATTCCCTGGTATGTAAATTTCGTGTTCTGAGCACCAAAACTTCAGGAATAGGTTCTTCGTGTCTGTATATTGCAACTGAAGTCCGATCTGTCACAGTGGGGGGGTTGTGGGGGGGGTGGCATGGGGATCCCCCCCCTTACAGTCTCCCCCTACTTCCTTTTAACAGCGACTACTTTACTTTGAGCCAAAACTGAAATCATCTGTATTCGTTGCCCTTTAATCTACAGCATCCCAGACTTGTCGACCCACGATCATATGGTCACCAGTTCAAATTTGAGGGTTGGCAGAGTGATGGGGTCCCTTAAGCAAGGGCCTTACTCCACAGTTACTCCAGGGACTGGCTGACCTGAAATAAAAGCGTCCACTAAATAAAGGTAATGTGATCTGTTACGTTACACCAGGCATAAGACGAGTGCCGTAGCTGTAATACTGCCAGGTCCTGCATTTGGGCTCGGCCGTGCCAGGTGGGGGGCTGGCTTTCTCGTCAATTTCATTACCTGACAGCTAGAGGGCGCATGGACAAGCTGCTTTGATGTGGGTAGAAATAAAGAGCTTGGTGGACTGGACTAGATTTGAGCAGCTGGGACGCTGCGATTGGGTTTTTTTTTGGAGGTTGAGTGACAGGGGTGCTTACCAGAGGCCCGTTGAGGCTTTGGGACGGCATGTGTAGCCTCTGATTGGTTGGTTGCTGTCTGTGCTCTTTCCTCCCTGCTTCACATTAAGGATCTTATGTATGTAAATGCAATGTAGCCACAATGATACTCACACTTGGCTCAGTTACCGTACCTGAGCAAGATTCACCCCACCCCCCACCCCCGATTCCCCCGCTGGTCTGCGCTCACATTGCACTTAAAAATCCAGGCCTGAACACACTTCCGTCTTCACCGTGCAACTTTTTGTCTTGAAGAAAACATAGGAAGGAAAGTAGCACAGTGGAATTCATGATTAATGCCCTTTTTTGTGGCTTATTCGGATTTGCTTTGGGTGCAATGACACACGAGTATGCAACACAGCATTTTCATTAAATCATGCTGCACGTATAAAGTCCCATATTTTACTGAATATCTCAGAGTTTTCGTGTGCTGCATCCAGATTTTGCTAGATATTCTCATTAGCGAAGATTTCCAGCAAGCACTGCACCTCTGCTGCAGACCAAAGTGTTCCCTTTGCCGCCATGTTTCTTATATGTTTGGTGCTACCTGATCAGTAAAGCTTACCTGATCTGTACAGCTTACCTGATCTGTAAAGCTTACCTGATCTGTATAGCTTACCTGATCTGTACACCCTACATGAACTGTACAATCTACTTGATCCTTTCTTATCGGGACCGGTTTATGTATAGTGTACATGTGAACATGTGTGTGCCAGTCGCCTCATTGATGCAATATCTGTGTTCCGTGCTCAGGCAGGGTTAGCGATCACTGGATACATATCATGCCCAAGTCCAACTGAACCATGCCCCAGCCTGGGCAATAGTCAAATGAACTCGACATCTTGGTCAAAGATGCTCAAAGAAGCATGGTACGGATCGCTTAGTGTGAGTACATCCTAAAATATGACCTACAGTACGCAGGGTAGGTTAATGCTTCATAAAAATATTCTGCTTTCTAGCAAGATATCAAAACTTAAAGCATTTCCTAAAAAATTCTACCTACTAAGTTGAAGCATTAATTATAAAATCAGTAGAGCCAAGTCTACTCCTGTGCTCCTGTGTTGTTTTTGTAGGTTTCTTTGTGGTGAATTGTTGCCGTGCCAACATGCCCAAATGAGGCTGTGTGCACAATGAAAACAGCTACTGTATAGGGAAAAGGGGCTACAGGGAATAGTGCAAACAAAAAGAGGTACAGTATAGGGGCTGAACGAAGGTTAACAGGCATGAGCGTCTCCCTGGGGAAGGTGTCATGGACGACAGATAGATGGCAGAAAGGAATAGGGACCGAATATGAGTTAAAATATAGTGGAGGAAGTGTTAAACATAAGACCATATGGGGAAATTACATACAAAATAAACAAAATGGGAACTGGGCTATGGAAAGGCCCAGAACTGCCGGTCAGTAACAGGGTGTGGGGTGTCTACTAACCCGACAAAACTGGACTGGACCTCATACATCAATTCTGAATAAATAGTGAGGGCTCCTCATGTGGCGTCACCGGACACCAGCATATTAACGGCTCCCCCATCTTACCATCCCCAGCCCTAATATTCACCATTATTATATAGTATTATTGTAGTATATACAGTAGTATACTACAAGATGGATCACCTCTTCAATAGAGAAGTGCATAGATCAGATGGCCTGCTCTTCCAGCTGCGCCTCTTAGCATCACGTCCTTCCTGGCAATACTATTTCCGATTTTCACAGGCATTCAGGAAGCAGGCCATTCCAGAGCCATACCGCGACCAGAGACTAGTTGCAGTGCAATTCCAGATTAATTCGATTTTCCTCTGCTGAAGGGTCAGCTCAGTAAACATGTTGCCCTGGTTGGAGATCAACAGTGAGGTAAACCCAAAGAGACACTTATTTACTGTTCACACAGTTTACATCCTGATTTGTGCTAATTTCCACTAGCATGTCTGTGAGGATCACCGTGTCATGTTAGCAGTATATGCTACTGGAATTAGCATTACGAATCCATTCTGTTCAGCTGTTCTATAGTAAAAGGAAATTATATATACAATATCAGGAATGCATCGATACATCACGATGTGCGATATTTCTAATGATGAATAATATATAGAACCTTTTGTCCTTCAGATATTCCTTCAGATAATCCATGCATACCAACACAGAATGCTGGTATCTCTGTGCATTTCAACTAATCAGTTAGTGTGACGCAACCAACTCAGCTTAGTCACGCTTTCAGCTTGCATAATTTACAATGGAAAACCGTCTCTTTGTGGTTTAGTTTGAGCTTGGCTTGGTTCTTGGTAGTAGTGGAAAAGTGCCATATGTACATGGTTTTCGAAGGATTTCAGTACTCCATTCATTCGAGCCTTGAACTTTTTATTCCTTGATAGTTGCTAGCACTCTGCAAACTCCTGAATATCGTGATGAATTATCAGTGCGATGTCACCTGAGGTACTGTCACTTTCAGCCACTTCTCTTTGTCAGGCTCTCCTAACGCCCCTGCTTGTGCTCTAGATTGTCAGATCAGTTCCTGCTCCCTAATATCTCTGGCTGAGCACAATATGCTTCCTGAGAATGTGATTATGCTTATTACTGTCACCATTTAATTAAGACTAATTAAATGTTGTGATCCATCACGACTTCTCATCTCTGAAAAAAAAGCTTTAGAATTTGTTTGTGAAGCATCCACCTTTTATCTCAACTTTACATTCTTTAAAGTGTTCATTTGCTATTGGAGCACACACTTTCTATTCAGCATTTACACAGTAAACATTCATTTGCAGGTGATGAAATTGCCATTGTGAGTTTTTCCTTTATGAAAGCAGTTACGGCTCAGTAATGCTCTTAAGTGTTTGCTCCCGCTTCCTCTCACACAAGCATGCAGACATTTACATAAACAGGATTTTGATGTAAACCTTTCTTAAGATTTCGGTATAGGTATGTAAACGCCTAGTTAAAATCAGGTCTGCACTGAAAGGGGTAGATCACATTTGCTAAACAGAGGCTGTGGAAAATGAAGGCTATTATATATTTGCATGTGCAGCACTGGGGCTGTGGATTGCTAAGAAGTATCTCCTTTGTCATAAGATCAGCTGATTCCCCCACGCTGACTAGTTCCCTCTGGGGTAATACTACACCGAGGAACAACACTACTCTTATCAGCAGACAAAACACTTCACGTTCCCCATGGATTTCCTGCCTGCCTCTCTGCATTTATTGTTTCTGTGAGTGCAAATGTGTCAATGGCTGGTGCTTGTTTTATTTTTCAGTTGGTGCAAACTGATGAGTAAGTGGGCTGGACGGAGCGTACCTTGGCTCTGGGACCAGCTGGGACAATCATTGCCATACCTTTCAATTTCAATGTCATTTAGGTTGCAGTTCAATTTGTTGTATAATTCACTTTGCACTTGGCAAAATAGTATAGTACTTTCTCTTTTGTATACAAACTGTGCTGGGAATACCGCTCAATTATTAAATATTTAAGTATAGCTAAGGCAAGACATTTCTTTGTTACTAATTTTAACTTAGCAGAAGATCACAAAGGAAAACAGATAATAATTTAAACCATTTGGCAAACTCATAGGATTGACTGGCAAGATGCTTTCTGCTTTTTCCTAAGGAGGGAATAGTGACACCTAGTGCTGAATATTTAAGTCTTTTTTTAAATTCATTAAAATATTTGAAGGCTTTTATTGTACTTTTTCAATTTAATTGAATAGTGTACCATATAGTATATGAATTCTTCCTAAAGAATTAATTAAAATATAAATTAATTATTCAATTAAAATACATAGTATATTTCTGCTGTATTTTACTTCACAGATATTAAGACTTTTAATTTTATATAATTTTACGTTGCATTGTTTGTATTTGTTTTACGCACAAATATATAGAGAATATCAATGAGAGAACAGCAAGCAAGGTCTCCAGAAACAAATACTACCGCCGCCACTACTACTAATAATAATAATAATAATAGTTACTCAGTTCTTGAAGTTTTAAAAACACATCACATACACCTTTTCTTCCACTTCCAGCTTGGGCTCAGGACACCCTGAAGATGCCAGCTTTGCAGACTTCCTCCCAGCCTGCCTCTCCACCAAACGCAGATCTGCATAGTAAACCTAAGCTAGTCCATACTAAACAAGTTGTGCAATCCTAATATCTGGCTGTCTTGCATATCTGTGATTGCTGAGCAACAAAATTATGTATTTTAAATTATAATTGTACCGGTAAGGGTCATAGCTGCTAGGATTTGCTGCAGGTGCCTGGACCAGCTGCAGGGCCACCACCCAGGACACACCTGCATTGATGTATCACCCCTTCATCTCCTGGTGGTGGGGCAGGGCTCAGAGATGTCTCTCTGCCACCCCCTGCAGGTAGACCCAGGAATCTTGATATCCCCTGAATCACTTGCTGTTCTATTTTACTTCCTTCTTGCTGGGTTTGCTAAGTCATACACTGACCAACTTTAGTCCTTTCTTCTTATATATAGCTGGAAGCTGCCCTAATCAGCTTCCTGGATCAGCTCCTTCAGTGTCTTCTGCATCTTGGCATCATTTAATGGCATCAGATGTTCAGCAGATGTTCCCGCAAAGCATTGTTGTGGGTAACTGATGGTTCTCCATCTATTTTTACTTCTGTGGGTATTGTGGAACATCCCACAATGGCAGAGGTAGTGATGATTTCATTAGGAAATGTAGCTGCTGAATAAGATCTAATTTCATCCTTCAGTCATTTCAGGAACCCTGACTGTCCCAGCCTCCTGGTACCATGTGTAACCTTTCTTTGCTTCACAAAGTCAGCTATACTTGTAGGAGGTGGTGGTATTTGTTTGCCTTGACTCTGCACATCAGTGCCAGTCGAAACTAATTGGTGCTTTAGCAAGCTTCACCACAGACGCCCCATTCCCTCTGCAAACTTCACCGTCCAGTTTCACATTTTGCTAAGTCGGTGCCCCCTGACTGGGGGACCTGTCACTGCTGCCACCTGTGCCCCCATTAGTCCCAGGCTGTCTTGAACCCTGAAGAAATATGCCGTACGCTTATGCCTGGGGCATCACAGAAGCGGATCTGATGAGGAAGCGTAAGCTTGCCTGTGATACTTTCCAGAGGTCAGTCTCCACTATTGCTCTGCCAATTGTACCCTCCCTAATCATCCAGCAGCCTGGCAGTCACTAGTTGGCTACTACGATCTTCCTCCATCCTGGCTATTTCTGTTAAGACCGTAGCTGTCCTCTCTTTTCTTGAGATGACTGAGCATAAATGAAGTGGCCTCTCAATCCAAGACCAGCTCTCCGCAGAATCTGCTCAGCATCACCTGGGTGCCTCCACCAAGCAACAGCTGCTTCCTCTGCTTTCCATGCATGACCATTCAGGTCTGGGCAGTCCTCACGACCTGGTAATAATACATTTAAAACACGCTACTCATTGTGATACTCATGTAGCGGGAAGCAAGACATTTAATGTGGGTCAAGTGCAAACAACAAAGTTGTGCTGTAGTCCACCTGCTGCAGCAGCCTCCCCCGATACAGGAGGTCGGCCTCTGCGCATGGAGAACAGCAAGAAGGAGCTGCTGGCAGCCCGTTCCAGCACACTGGAGCTTGTAGCTGCTAAAACCGAGCCGCTCGGATGACCCTGGCCTCTCACAGGGCCAGCTGGGGCTGACAAGGATATGCAGTGGCTGGCCAGTTGCTTAGCCTGTCCCGTATGTGCCGACCTCGGGTCGCTGTCCATGGGGCAGGCCCTCCACTGGAGCTGAACGGACAGCAGCTGGCCCAAATGCCTTGTTCTGTTTCTATACTTCTAGCAGCCTTCTCAGGTCCACATATGTTATAACAGGCTTCATATGTTCATACTTCCATTTTCAGCCCCTTTTAAGCCTCCACCCAAATGATGCTATCAGAGAAAGCATGCCTACCTTGTGCCCTGTTTCATCTATGTCTTTATTTATTCCTATGAGTGAATGCTGCTGTGTCGTTGTGTGAAAAGCTACACTGTCGATCCACTGGGCTACAACACAGATGCTAAATATACAATCGCAAGTAAGAGAAAAGAGGCTAACTAAGTCTCATGTCTAACCCCAAGGATTCATTTCTGACATGGGGCACATTTTTCCTGCAGATGATATTTGATAAATAGTATTTTACACACGTACATCATTACTGCCTGTGTTTAAACTGGGTCTGTTTCTGTGCACGTCCCAAAACAGAGGGGCAGCAAGCCACCATCATATATAATGTGAACAAGGCCAGGAAATGTGATTTAAATGAGCATTTGTGCACAACTCAGCAAAGATGTGCTTAAAGCGCACTGAGTAGGATGCATATCCTTTAAGGAGGCTTAATGTGAGAGTTCCTGAGCTCCGAGAGAATGGGCAGTTCTGCTCAGCACTTCAGTTTAACGAGGATTTTAATATCCACGTTCCCTTTGTTGCTCTATTGCTATTGTTTCTATTCGCATAACAAAAGCAAACATTTAAATAATTTTCTGATGCTTTCATGTGACAATTGACAAAGTAGGGTCAGCCAGTCTCGGAGGCAGCTGGGGGCTACGGGCCTTAAACGATGACCCAGTAATGACATCACTCTGCCGGGATTTGAAGAGGTGTCTTTCCGATCATGTCCTTGCTAAACCACTCATCACCCCAGAGTTATAATTATCAGTTGGGTCGAAGCAGTAGTTCATCTTATGTCTTGTGATATTGATATACTTGTGATATTGATATTATTCTGTTGCAGTTGCTTGCAAGTTACAGCTTTACACGTTCACTCTATGGGACGTGGTACACATCCCTGTAAGCAACATATGTTGTCTTTGTAGGGAATGGAAGCTGGAGAGACTTGCTAGTTAGAGGTGATCACAGAGCACTATTATTAGCAGAGTTATACTTATTAAATAGCAGAGGTACTTCATTTCATTTTTTTCTTTCCTACTGTTCTATGGGCTTTTTTTTAAAAAAGCATTTTTAACATATAGTCCTCCCCCGTCTCAGTATCCCTTCCAGTGCAGCCACATTCACTTACAAGCTGTTGTGGGTGAATATCAGGTTCTTGCTCAACACGGGTCATTCAGCCATGGTCAGCTGTGCCCATGAAGCAGCTGGAGGTGCAGTGAAGAGGACTTCCAGCCCGGCTTAACTTCCAGAACATACCGGCTGAAAATCCTGCTCTGCAAAGCTGGACGCTTCCTCCATAACCGGTTCTACAGCATGTCAGACATAAAGGCATAATATCTGGAATAAGGAGTTCTTAAAATAAAAGGCCACCAGGGATTCATTATTCATTAATTTCCTGTAGTCTTAAGCATCACTCCTACATCATAAACAGACACATCCTGCCCTGCCCGCTCAAGCTTATTAGACTGTGTTCAGATTGGTGGAGATCTGGACAGCTTTATAATTCATCTGAATTGCCTCACTCGTCCACTGTTATCTGACACTTAATGAAGGGGAGAGGAACAGGAGCAGAAAACATCAATTCATGCATGCTGGAGGAAGCTCTAGTCCCAAAGAAGGGCAGGAGATCTCATGCTTCTTAACTTTAATGGGATGCAAAACGCACAAGACCCCTTGCTGACAGATAATAACATGTGACTGCATCTAAAGCAAGTGCAGCACAATCCAAAGTCCTTTGTGCCGGGGCACAGCACATTTGCCTGGCTGAGAAGCAATGGGGGTGGGAGGAGGGACTCGTAAGCATACAGGGAAGAGATACACAGGCTCGGTGCTACAGCAATCATTTGTGTGCTGTCTTTCTTTCAAATAGGAACCCAGCTGAATCAATACACATTGAACTCCTTTATTATTTCAGGACATGCACAGAACCAATTAGTTACTCGTTAAGGCAAGGCAGGTGGTGCGCTAATAAGAGCTAATGACACACCTTCTCATGGGAAGGCGCATTGTACTTCAAAGGGCGTCCGAACGGCAGTACCACACGTGCATCGCATCATGTTTGTTTGACGAGGACAAGCTTTGGGGAAGGTGCAATTTCTTAACCTGGGTAACCTTTGGACAACCGGCCACCACGTGGCATTGTGACAAAATGTCCTTATACAGACAATGTCCCAGCCTCCTATTTATCTGTAGCCGTCATTGTGTGTTTCTGCATCAATCATCATATCTCCTGTTACCTGTTGTGGTTTTAACTGTTATTATTAAAGTCTAGAACGATGCAGTACATATATAATAATAGTATTTACTCTGTATTCTTGTGATATTCATGTAACAGTAATTTGCAGTTTCACAATGCACATTTCTTGAATATAGTAATTACTCACATCAGAAAAGGAATCTCTGTTGTCTTGCTCAGCCCCTGAAAGTTCCCTTTTTTCAGATTGACAACTCTCTGGAATTGCTTTGACAAAAGGTCAAAGTGTTAACCTGGGATGAACATACACTCATGCTATTCTGATAAAATAGAAAGAAAGAAAAATCCAGACTTGAGAAGAGCCTTTTTATCCCTCATTTGATTTTACGCAAAAGTGACAAAAACAGCAGTACAGACCAAATATTTGTTTTGAAGTCTTGGCTGCCTCTGGTTTGCCGCTGCTTGTTTTGAAGTAGATCAGTGAAAAGATTTAAACCAAGAAAATAAAAAAAGATATCAAGTCCTCATGTTCGCATGTGTCACCCCCATGGGACAGTGAATTGGAAAGGAGGTAAATGTAACAGATGAGAAATGGGATGTGAGACTGAGACCTATTGCAGGATGGCATTTAAAAAGCACTTCCTGGAGGTGCACAGACACTACAAGGTGTGAGCTTATTCACGGCGCTCGGAGGGCTTCGCTCTCTCTAGTGTTTGTAACGTACACTCTCGTAGACACGGAACCTCCCACACTTGGCCGAATCGCCCTCCCCCTGCTCCAGTAAGAGATCAGAGGAAACATAGGGATCAGGCTGTTTAGGTGCTTCACATCTTGTTAAGGCTCAATGCTATCTCCTAAGTTTGTTAATTCTCAGATTCACCTGCCAAAACATGGTTCCTCTTCCTGTTCTACACATCAAACTAAGCCGTAGCTTGCATGGGACTCTAGAGAGTCTGGGAAGTTGAAGGCTTTGGTTACTTTTTGGAGGGAGTTTTCAATTTCCATTTAATAAGCCTAAGAGATGAAAATTAACCTACCAATATCCGGACCTCCTGGTTTGGAGCCAATGTCTTCATGCAGTGTATATATTTTTAAGATATGAGACTGTTTGGGCCACTTGTGGGTTAGGAAGGCTTACAACAAAGTTACAATAGATTGTAACTGCATCAGTCAGGATGTCTCTATGGCTCCCTTATCCATGTGGCAAACAGTTAAAGAGAGGTGAAGACCAGTTATTATATTATGGTGCTGGCAGTGGAAAAAATAAGAAATGGAGAGACATGTTGAAAAGAATTGAAGGTTCTCGAAAAAATTCCACCACCTGACGAGCATAGTGCCACCTCAGGCGAGATGAAATGCATTATGCATGAAAAAATGACAGCTACATATGTCTGCTCAAGTGACACGTCATAACTATGCCTCAAAGCATTCATTCTTAAGAATCTACTAATTAGTAAGAGAAGATATACTTAAAATAAATTCCACAATAAGAAATAAATCTCTTCCCAGCCCTTGATATTAAAGAGGTCGATGATAAGAGCAAAATAAACATAAATAAAGTCTCTGGGGCTAAACAACAAGCTGACTAGGAAAGAGAAGTAGGGATTACTCAGCGTGCCCGGGCACTTCGTATTTATCTGTTTCCAGAAAAAAGGGCATCAGTAGCACTGCAAAGTGAGTCAGTTAGTATAGAGAAGTAGGGATTACTCAGCGTGCCCGGGCACTTCGTATTTATCTGTTTCCAGAAAAAAGGGCATCACTAGCACTGCAAAGTGAGTCAGTTAGTATAGAGAAGTAGGAATTACTCAGCGTGCCCGGGCACTTCGTATTTATCTGTTTCCAGAAAAAAGGGCATCACTAGCACTGCAAAGTGAGTCAGTTAGTAAAGAGAAGCTCAGCTCTAAGTCAGTGTCATCCATTACATCTGCTCAATATTACAGCATTGACAATATGGCATTACAGATGTGGGATCCCCAGGTTAGGGGGGGGTGGAAGACCACTGTGCTCTTCACTGATGCAGCAAAATACACGCCTATGTAAGAATGCACACAAACATGCACTCATGTAAAAATGCACAGAAACACACACACACGTGTACAGTACACACAATATGCACACGTATAGGAATGCACACACACACACACACACACACACACAGCCATAGGAATGCACACAAACACACATATGTGTACAGTGCACACAACTATGCACACGTGTAGAAATTCACACAACCACACAAACGTGTACAGTGCACACAAATATGCAAACGCATAAGAATGCACACAAACACATGTAAGAATGCACACAAACATGCACACATGTCAGAATGTACACAAACACGCACATGTTAATAATGCACACAAACATGCACACGTGAGAATGCACACAAACATGCACACACGTAAGAATGCACACAAATGTAAACACACGCAAGATTACACACGAACACGCACGTGTAAGAATGTACACAAACATGCACACATAAGAGCACACACACATAAGAAGGCTCAGTGTTGATACACACATGCACACACACAGACGCACACACATATATGATTATGTGTGTTAGCTTAACTATTTCAAAACTGCTCCTAAAGTCACCTCAGTATTTGCAGTAACCATCCAATACACCCATGTATTTTTTAACTCAACCACTTCCCCTCATCTTATGGCTAATCAATACTTCACTGACTTTTAAAACTAATTAAAAATAAATGAATTAAGTGAAATGGTTGAGAAATATAACAAATGAGGTGCTCTTCTAGCCTTCCAACAAGATATGAGTAACTCTTTAGAGAACAAAAGAAATTCTTATGTTTTTACTTAATGTTACTCTTAATTTGCTCTAAAGTCAAATTGTATGCACATATACTTACTAACTAGAAAAATAACTATATCTATAATGGTATGTCTAATTATGTAGAAGATAGTCCTGTAAATTCTGTATTTTTCATTCAAGCTGGTGTATAATAACCATGCTTTCACAGTAACACAACCTTGAAAAAGTGTATTTCTCTCTGCCCTTCTGCATCAGTTGAAGGCATTACAGGCTGCCTCTGGACAAGTGTGGTGGCTGGACTAGTCCCACTCATTACCTGGTCTTGCCCCTTTGCAAGGCACATTTTGAAAGTGCACCGAAGTCAAACTAGGAAGATGGCAGCCTTTTCTTGTATGCTGGTTACTGTGGCCTTGGTGACTATGGCAATCCTCTGGCACATTTGGATCGGCCCTGACATGTACCACTCAGTGAACTGTTCTGTCACTCTGGGCGGCATGGCGACCCGCGTCTTCCAGACTCTGTGTTCAGAAAGTCGATAATTAGTCTCAAGCGGGGAGTCTTACTGGACCAACCGCTGAGATTCACTCCATAATGTGTATGTTTGTAGAATTAATTCCTCCATTCATTCCACATGGTGTTAAGCTCCTTTGGCTTGGGAGTCGGAAAACTCAGAGTGTTTTGTTAACTTTCCAGCAACCCTGTCCTGAATCATTTTATGTGTATGTTGTAGGGTGGCACTTCCTGTAAAAAGTCATTGAGTGTGTGTGTGTGTATATCTGTATATATGTGTGTGTCTGTGTTTGTGTCCAGGTGTACCTTATCTTGTGGGGGCCAATTTTTTTTTTTTACCTTATAGGGACCAGTTTCCTGCTCCCCATATGGAAAACTCAATTTTATTAAAATCCATGACTGCAATGAAAAAACTAAAAGTTCAAAAACTCTTGTCTTTTGTTTGGTTACTTATGGTTATGGTTAGGGCTGAGTAGGGGTTAAGGTTGTCATAGTTAGCATTAGCATTTTTCCCATAGAAATGAGTGAGCGGGCCCCAAAAAGATATGATTACATGACTCTGTGTGTGTGTATGTGTGTGTGTGTGCGTGTGTGTGTGTGCGCACGCGCGCGCTGGGGGGGGGGGGGGTTACAGGTTAACCAGTATACTGATTATTAGTAATCAGCATGGCCTACAACCCTTACTTGGAACCAAAATACAAAAATAAAAAAAAAATTTTGGTGTCAAAATTTAGAATAACACAAACTTGTTGAAATGCTTTGAAGCATACACACATTAAAAGAGAAAAAAAATATCTTAAAATATGCAAGGAGCTCCCAGCAGTTAGCAGAATTTTTTTAACAGGCAGACCGACAGACAGACAGGCAGGTACAAAGATAGATCCATCTGTACTAGCACCAACCTTACCCAAACTTATAGCTATCACTGCATGAACAAACTTATTTATTATTATTTATTATTTCATTATAGTTGACTGTATATCACTGCAACAAAGAGCATGATTCTGGCATTTTGAGTGTAACCCTCCCATTGCCACCTAAAAATGGTCAGATGGTCAAAAAATGAGGCGCCACTATGTTTAACAGAAGAGAAACCCCCTAAATGACCCTTTAACAATTTGAAATTTAATGACTTCTCCTAAAGTGACCCCAAAATTACAAAAAGTGAAACATTGCCTCTGCGATGGGCTGGCCCCCTGTCCAGGGTTGTTCCCTGCCTCGTGCCCGTTGCTTCCGGGATAGGCTCCGGACCCCCCCGCGACCCATTAAGGATAAAGTGGGTTGGAAAATGGATGGATGGATGGATGGATGGAAACATTGCCTTTGTTTATATTTCCATGAAAGCGGTACAAAGGTTGCCTTAGGGTCATTTTTGACTGGGTGGTCACAAAATCATTTACACACCTCAAGAACAACAGACAGAGACACACACATACACACACATTATGTGAGCTACTAACTGAACTAAACTAATAATTTCTTGTGCATGTGTAGCATTAACCATCCACAACTACTCATATGACTCAAGTTCACAGGCAAAATAAAGCCAATTTCAGGCAAATATTTCTTGAAAGCATTACTTACTAATGAGGAAGACAGTCAGAGGGTATAAAGGAGCTACAACTGACAGTACTCACAGCTGTCTCTGAAGCCATGAATGCATCTTTCAGTGCTCAACACGTTGCAGATCTGATTTGTTCAGATGTCCAGAAGGAACAAGAGAAGAATGATTTAGAAGCCATACCACCTGCAGTTCAGACAAGACCAGTTTTCTGAAGTTAAGTTGGTCTGGGTCTGGCCAGTACTTCGATGAGGGACCAACTATGAAAGCTGGCTGCTGCTGGAAGGGGTGTTGGTGTGGCCAACAGGGGAGCCCATCATGCGGTCCGTGTGGATCCCAGTGCAGTGATGGGGACACTGTGGCCAACAGGGGAGCCCATCATGCGGTCCGTGTGGATCCCAGTGCAGTGATGGGGACACTGTGACCAACAGGGGAGCCCATCATGTGGTCTGTGCCTATTGAACATCACACCACCCCATACCAGTGAATTCTCTCCTGCCCCTTTACCACTACTGGTGCAGAATGGCTGCTATTGCATCATCCAAGTGGGTGCTACACAGTAGTGGCTAAAATGGCTCCCTATTGGTTCTGTAAAGCACTATACATTCCTGCAACCCCACACATGCAAAGAAGGGAGAGCCTCCCCTGCACAGCAGGCTCTGTAGTGCTTGTGAAAGCTGTTCAAGGGCTAAATCTGGTCCTGACCCACCTGACGCCGCAGCTGGGGCAGGCACGAGGACGAGATGCTAATTTTCCATGTAGAGCTTATGAGAATATATCACCCAAAAAGACTATCTCTTGCTAAAAAAGTAATGTCTACAGCTATGCAGTAATAAACATATTAGTAATAAACAATTATGAGAGATGGGTATTAAAAATGAGTGGTCTTCACTGATTAAATGCAGCCTTTCAGCCCTATGAAAAGGGAAAACCGACATATTCACTAAATTTATGATGCTCTCCAGCTGCATCTGAGTAAACTGCTTCTCAGACTGGCTCTGGAACATGATTTCTAGATGCATCTGAGTAAACTGCTTCTCAGACTGGCTCTGGAACATGATTTCTAGATGCATCTGAGTAAACTGCTTCTCAGGTTGGCTCTGTATCTTGCTCTCCAGCTGCATCTGAATAAACTGCATCTCAAATTCACTCAGGATCATACTCTCCAGGTGCATCTGAGTAAACTGCTTCTCAGGTTGGCTCTGGAACATGCTCTCGAGCTGCATCTGAATAAACTGCATCTCAAATCTGCTCAGGAACATACTCTCCAGTTGCATCTGAGTATATTGCTTCTCAGATTGGCTCTGGAACACGTTCTCCGGCAGCATCTGAGTAAACTGCTTCTCAGGTTGGCTTTGGAACAAACTGTCCAGCAACATGATCATTGGCTCAGCACTCTGACAAAAAGCATGTTTGAGTTTCAAGGGCACAAATCCCAATCTCTGTGTGATTTGGTGTCAAGATTGATGTACAAAATGTAGCTAATCCAACCCCATCCCTAGCCCAACACAGACAGACTTTACAATGTCACTGAAATACATGAAAATGGTCTGAAATTGCATAGATCTAAGTGTTTTTTTTTCTGTACACAAAGCATGTAACCATCCAATACCAAGTAAACCTAAGGAGGACTTTCCAACATGTTGATGGTACATTTATGTTCAATGTTATATGGTGTAAATTTATATACAACGTTTTTATGGCTGGGAGGATGCAGTCTTTAATGCTTTAAGTTTGTAGGATTAAAATCCTCACATTTAGGAAGAGGCCAGAAAGTGTGATTTGGATGAGGCTGTTGTCTTCAGTTTTGTGCCTCAAAATATTGATTTTTTTAATTTTTTAGTTGCAGATAAGCATTTTTGTGATGCACAACTAAAAACTTTTATACAAATTACTAACAGATAACAGATACGTTGTTGATCCCCATGGGGAAATTCTCTTCATGCTTCCCATAGCATGCTCTTCATAGGTGAGAGCAGGCTGGCCATAAAGGGCAGCCACCTGTTACAGCTCCCAGGGAGCTGGGGGTTGAGGGCCTTGCTCAAGGACCTGCAGACATGCTGAAGCTGGGCAGAAACTGCAAACCTTCTGATCACAGGCACAGAGGCTTAGCCCACTGAGTCACATGCTGCCCTCAAGACAGAGACCACTAAACATGAGTAGAAAGAAAAACAGTTGCAGCCAAGGGACACTGAGGAAAGTTAAGGTTTAAAACAAGTTACAAAAGGATTTGAATCCCAAGGCCTGCTGATAAGGATTCTCCTGCTAATAAAACTGTTAATGCAGATTCAAAGAGGAATGATGATAGAATAGAATAGAAATGCCAAGGAAAAGTAAAACAAATCCTCAGTATGGCATCTCACCCCACTTAATCAGCAGTGAAACACTTAAAGGCATTCAGGGTACAACTAGTAAATCCATATGGGTTTTTAAATATTTTAAGTATTTTCACGTGACATACCCTATGGCAGGGGTGGCCAATCTTACCCGCAAAGGGCCGCTGTGTGTGCAGGTTTTTGGGATAACCTGTAGGTCAGCTGTTCAAACCCAGGTGTGAGGACTCTTTCAGCCAATCAGTCCTCTAATTAGTGACCTAATTAGGGAGTTGCAGCGAAAACCCGCATACACACCGGCCCTTTGCGGATAAGATTGGCCACCCCTGCCCTATGGAATTGTGCAGTGGCCAAAAATGTGCTAAGCAAATCAAAACATGCATTCAAGGTTCTTCAAAGCAGCCACCCTTTATACAGCAGATGGCCTTGCAGACTCTTGGCATTCTTTCAGCTAGCTTCCTGATGTGGACAGCTGAGGACCCTTCTCATTCACCTTCTAGTCCAACTCATTCCTAGCCGTCGTTTTTCGGTTACGGTTAGGTGAACTTGGTTGCAGTGCCACATCTCCTGCAGCTCTCCTATCTGGAGGTGTGAGAAAACATGTATATATTGGTGCTATAATGTTATATTTGTTAGTGAAGGAAGACCTGCCCAGGAAAGGCCTACCTTTCCTGACCAGCACCAATAAATAAATAAAATTCAGGGCTACTCATATGTTTAGTCCATTACAGAAATCTAGTGCATGTGTGGGATGTCTAACATCAGGCCACAAGTCTCACAGTGTTGTGCACATAGACAGAAATGGTTGATACACCAATTGAACTGGGAGACTCTTACAATGGGGCTCAGAAGACTACTAACATATGCCAATTTTTCTGTGCTTATCACTATAATGAAAAAAGAAAAAAAAAAAAGTTGTAGCCAAGGGACGCTGAGGAAAGTTAAGGTTTAAAATAAGTCAAACAAGTTAAAAAAGGATTTGAATCCCAAGGCCTGCTGATAAGGATTCTCCTGCTAATAAAACTGTTAATGCAGATTCAAAGAGGAATGATGATAGAATAGAATAGAAATGCCAAGGAAAAGTAAAACAAACAAATGAGGAATGAAAACTGATTGAAAAAAATCACTCTGCTACACTAATAACAGATCGTTTTATGTAAATGACACCTATGACATTAGACTTCAGTTTAGTTTGAATGCTTGGATCAGAACAAACGCAAAGCAGCCAATCTCCCAATGCAAAGTGGACGTACTTGGCAGAAAAAGACTTCCCCCCTCCACCCCCTTAGGGTTTGATTAGTAACAATGTTTTACATTAAGTAGGTCATGCTTGATGGAGACAAGAAGCTTCCATCATTGCACTACTGTGTAGAAACTGATGCAGCCCATGCATTAGGAGATTGCATATTGATAAGAGGAAGATTTATAATGCATAGCATGATGGCAGCAATCTTTTCAGTAAAAATTAATTAATATGTAGCTGTGACAACTCTAAAGGTTTCATTTGTAGCCCTCTCCTAATTGAAGGTGTGTGTGTGTGGTATCATTGTGTGACATTTGATACAATTAAATAATTTATTCATATGAGATATCCAGCCAATAAACGATTATTTTTTAAGATTACAAAATTATTATAAAATATTTATATAGCTATAATTAATGAATGCTTATTGACAAAGACCAGTGCTGGTCAACCCATTAGCTACAGAGGCGACTAACATCTGCTATCATCTGAGGGGCACCAACTGAGCCAATTACACTTTGTCTCAAATGGGGGGCGCTGGTGGTTACCTATGGCGCTACATGGCCTTCAACTGATACTGACACAATGAACCTGTTTGATTACATTGTGCTGCATCTTTGGTACTTCAGTTGAGCCCATTTGAAGCATCCTTCTTGCTACTGTAAGCTCTCTTCATAAATTGTATCTCAACCCACTGCTAAAAGTGCAGTAGCATCAGATGTCTTCTTTTATTTCTAGAGGTTTGCTGCAGATTTGTGTAGAGGAAATATAAAAACAGAAACAGAAATGGAACTGAGCTGCTGTGATATGCTCACGGAGGTTTTCTTTTACTCATGCACATCGTAACAATACAATCAATCCTCAAGACTGCACATGGTAATAACTGTTTATACCTTTGCTTTGATTAGTTTCTCTTTACTAAGTTATATATATTTATATTTCCTTCTCCCAGGATTAACCATGGAATTCAGCTATATAAATCGCGTAAATTTCCATGGGAATAATGAGATCCATATTAAGTTTAGTTTGTGGCGGTTAAGAAAACTTACAGCCCAGGAGTAAGTGAACTTTGGGCTGTGTTTGCTGAACAACACATCTTTCTCTTTTGCTCATTATCTGTCTACTTTTTCTATTCCTTCTAATGTGTTATTAGTCGAGTTTCCTACTCAAGGATTCAGTAGAAAATCTTGCTGGGTTTGCACCTTAAACTTCAGGGTAGAAACTGCAGTGTCTTTCTGTTGCTCCTGCTAGACTAGCATTTCACAATCAACTTTGCACCATTATTCAATTATTCATATCTTAAGTGGGAATCTCCAGGAAGATATCCACCACTTATTCCAGGAAGTGAAGGGCACCAGGCACACACATACACAATTATACTTCTTGGGCAATTTAGAGACACTAATTATCCTAATTGCATATCTTTGGACTGGGAGAAGAAACCAATGCGATACAGGGAGACCATGCATGCTGCACACACAGAGGGGTGGAGGAGTTCAATCCCCCACCCCAGCAGATGCGAGGCATGTGTTAGTGCTCAGCTGTTGTGTCACTAAAATGAAGTTATTTCATTAGTTCATCAACATAGTTAGCATTTGTGGGGCAAGGAAGTAAGTTATATCATCAAAGCTTGTCGTTGCATTCCACAGACTTTGGAATGATGGCATGTAGGGAATCAAGCAATATCATCCTTAAAATCTGTTCTTTAAAATGCATAACACGGGAACTGACTTGCTAGTCAAATGTTTAGAGATGGTGGAATAACCAAGCAAGAATCATAATATTATATTAATTAATATTGTAATTAGCCAATATTCCTGGCTAAGTACAGTATGTCTCATACGAGGGTCAGGTGGATGGCAGGATGAGACTTAAAGTAGGTGCTTCTGTAATTGAATTCTTTTTTTGTCAAATCATCACACTAGTTTTTTAATTAAAAATGCAGGTGGGTGTTGTATCTTAAATATACGGTGCCCCTCAGGGGACATGACAGTAGTAAAAATTATTAATAGAAAAAATAAGGAATCATTTTGTGTTGTCTCACAAGACATTAGCATTATCTCACAGATATTTGCATTACCCTGCAATACTTTTGCAATATCTCACAAAATTTGATCTTTTTAGGAGTACTGTAACTGTGCCATCAGGGATGCACCAGAGGCAAGGGTAGGAAGCCAACTAGGGACCCCATGAAGACAGAAATGCCACAAGACACATTTATGAATATAAGATAAAGTTATAGAAAAATGTTATCAGTTAAGTTATTTGCATTTTAATGACAGTTTTCAGGATGTACTACATCGGCCCCCTTCCTGGCTGTAATGGATTATTCCTACTTTGAGACTTTTCGCTACACAGCTTCCTTTTCACACTGGATTTTACTGGTTGTTTAACTGTCAACTAGAGAAGCACAAAGTAGCCTAACAGAAGAGGAAAACAGCACTAAGATACAAGACTAACTCTCCCACTAGAGTGGTAGACAAATTGTGAACAACACAACTACATGAATGTATGAAAAAATTCAAGAATAACCTTAGCCTCAGGAGCAGCGTATGGTTTAGGTTATCCTAGGCTATAGTCCAGGGCCACAGCAAAAGATGGAACAGTTAATCTTAAATTTAGATCCGCCAGTGTGAAACCTTCTTGCCCCCAGTCAACATACCAAAAGCACTCCTGCCCCCACCCAAATTGGTAAGTATCACTGGCCCTTCACACATTTTAATTAGCATATAATTGGTCTTCAATTGTTTCTAATTCCCTATCATTTCTCTTTTGGCACCAAAAAAATGTTCAAATCCCCCCCTTTAGGGGACCCCCAACCCATGTCAGCTTCAGGCCCCCAGAGAAGTTATTCCGCCTGTTATGGATGCAGGGCATGGTGTCGGAGGGAAATGAAGGTGACAATCCCCTTGTACTGTATCTCCAAGACAAAGGGATTTATTAAACAAAACAGAACACCAAGGGGTAAACCACAAAATAAAGGGACCACAAGGGGTCAGAACTAAACTTGAGGGGGAAAAAACAACTAAAAGAACAATAAGTTAACGTACAAAAGAAATGGGCAACACCAGGAACAGAACTTGGAAACATAACACAAAGTAACAAAGCACAATGAGTGAAGTGCAGGAAAAAGACTGGTACTTAAATAGACTGAACACAATAACTAAGGGCAGGTGTGGCTATACAAACCTAGGGGAAATGAGGAGCAGGTGAGGACAATCCAATCAATTAATTAATTAAGGTGCAGGACAACAGGTGGCATAAATTACAAACATGGGAACTAGAAAATACTGACAAACACAGAGGGTTAACACCAGGGGGGTATTTTCCATACATTGCTTAAATCATTCGAGATCAGATGCCTCATCTTGGATGAGTTAATGTCAGTGAAAGTCATCGGGAATAAGTCGGTTTTTTA
The DNA here is from genome assembly GCA_026781145.1 of Hippopotamyrus pictus. Lineage (NCBI taxonomy): Eukaryota > Metazoa > Chordata > Actinopteri > Osteoglossiformes > Mormyridae > Hippopotamyrus > Hippopotamyrus pictus. Next base: position 20,965,951 of record JAODLC010000015.1, on the reverse strand, counting down.
AACACAGCTGTGTAGTAGATTAGTCTAGCTGGATCCATTCATCTGAGATGATTGTGCTGCTTGAAAAGCCCATATATATCGAGTCTAGAAAACTTGATCGGCAAGTCTCTCATTGGCTTCCACAAGATGTGTGTGTTTGTGTGTTTATTGATTTTATGTATATAAAATGTAGGAAATCTTTGATATTTATAAAACATTCATTTTGAAGCTAATAAGAAGGTAGACAAAGCCTTTGGAAATTCTGGGTAATGAGAATATTACTGTGATTTTTAAATTCTTTATAGAACTGTAATTTTATTGTGTATACATTACCTGCAATGGCATAAAATGCGTCTTTAATTGCCTGCACTCGCAGGTGTCCGGGAAAAGCAATTTATAATTGCCTGGCAAACTGTGCTCTTTGATATATTTTCTGCATCGCCTACAGTATACAAAAAAGTGCCGCTTGTAAATATCTCAAGGCGATGCACATTGTCTGTGTGGCTGTGAGAACCCGACTTTGCCTAGTTGGACTTCCACTATACGGAGCTAATAAATCTTTAAGATATAATACTCCATCTCGGCTGAAGCGCCGAAAAGAATATCACCCGGCAAAAATAAAGGATCTTGCCGATCGCGCAAAACCCTCTCAATTTGAAACTCTCTTCTTATTATTTGTGCACCGATTGTAATTGGTCACTCATCCATGAATGGTGAGGCCATGATTGAACGGATTTCCATGCATGGACACTGATTTAGTGTGTGAGCTAATCTTTTGTTTATGTAGAACAAATCTGCTCCGAGCAGGTTTGAGGATTTGAATGTGCTGCTATGACAACACATCCAGCAAGTGTTTCGAAAAACTGACAGATCCAGGATCATGCCAAATCGTCACCAATTACATCCAGCTAAATGAGTAATCCATGCATGAAAAATACCCCCCAGAAAGGACCAGGAACACAAACACAAGCAGAACAGAATCAATCCAGATACAAGCAGGATAAAACAAAATACGGAAGCAAAGATAGCTAATACACTAGGAAAAATAGAAAATCAATAAACAAAAGGGATGAGCTTAACCTTTAACTCATGACATCAGGATTACAGCCTTTGTGTTACACACTCAACACACACTCAAGTATGTTGCAGTTTGGGAACCAAGGAAAGCAAACTACAGACTTAGGCACACTGGGGTTGATGAGCAAGGACAGGGAGGAGGACATGATGCTGTGGCCCTGGACTATAGCCTAGGATAACCTACTCTGCTCCTGAGGCTAAGGTTATTTTTCAGTTTTTTCATACATTCGTGTAGTTGTGTTGTTCACAAAAGGCACACCTGGGGTGCGTTTCCCGTACAACAATGGAAGTTAGCATTAACGATGTATCGTACAGTGTTAGTTCAAACTAACATCCAAATTACGACTCATTCGCAAAACTGTCGTACTTTGTTGGTACCACAGTAGTTTGAACCATGTCAGTTCGAGCCTCTGTAGTTTGAACTACAACACCTCCAGAGGTGACTGGTCTGACTCTCACAGCGGGTCGCATGCAAAAACCCACAAACCTTGTAATATTATTTACAAATATGACAGTTGTGCCGATATTACATTATTAATTTATTGTATCAGTCATATAATAGCAATAATAACTCAAAAATAGCAATAGCGTCATAATAATATGATTCTTCTTGTAGAGGAAAAAAGAACTTTTAGCTATTAGGCTCCAATCCATTTAGTGACATCGACTGTGCCTGTAATTATGTTTATTTTATATTTTGTTATTTTAATCACACCCACCATAGTATACCAAATTTCTTACCTCCACAGCCATGGGTTTGTATCCAAGCACTGCTGTGTTGGTTTGTTTATTTAATTTTTCATATTGCAATGAAAGTTCTCAGTGATTAAGAAGTGATTCATTATTTTTACCCAATAATTTGCTCCTGTTTTTTTTTTTTTTTGCTTTCCCCATGTTTTTTCCTATTTAATACTGTGTGCACATAAGTGCTGAAAAGCACAATGTGTGTGTATGTAATAATCATATTACCTTTGTTGATATTGCGTTGTCTGTTGAAACAACTCGTGACAAGACCACCAACTTACTAGACACAATCTAGTAGACTAATCTAAGTCCTATTTGGCAATTGTTAATTTTGGGTAATTTCATCTCCTTTTTACTCGAAGTGATATTGCGATGTCATAATCGTGCAGCCCTAAATATATATTTATTTATGTAATATAACACAAACAAGGTGGGTAAACAACATCCTCTCCAATCATACCATACTCATGAACAGAGAAGTGGATAAAAAAATACTTTTACAGCCACATTTTCAAACCACTTGACATTATAGATGTTTTTACAGCAGGATATTTAATATTTTTGCCCTGCTTACATGGTCCTTCGACTGCATTTCCCGCCATCGATGACGTACTCACTTGGAACTAAACATCTAACTAAAGCTCGAGAGCTGGTTTGAACTACACAACTTAACGTCAGTGTTCGTAAACATTCTTTCGATCTATAGTTCTGGGAAACGCCTGTGTCGTTTAACAATGGATCTCTGTTCAGGGTTTGATGCCCTGAATGACATGCTTGTGAGGAAGGCTATCCCTCCTAATGAAAAACAGGTACTGTGTTTGTCCACAGCTAATGTGAGCCAAAGGTATTACACGATAACACAAATGTTTTGTGAGGTAACGCAAAAGAACTTGAATGGAATGGAATTTTTACATTCTTTTTTTTTTTTTTTTTTTTTTACTTCTCCCCTTAGGGCCTCCATGCAAATGTAATCCACACGTACTGTGTTTACAAGTCGTGTGAAAATGGCTGTCTTCAAAAAGTTCTTGTAGGCATAAAAGCTGTTTTAAGGGCTATAAAAGAATTAAAAATTACGGTGGTAACAAAGCGCAATATCAGGTTCATTTTAACAGTTTTCTTTAAGTGAAGTTTTTTTCTCTAAAAGAATTTTTTTTTTTGCATAGATCTATAGGCGTTGCAGAAATCCATTGGAAACGGGTAACTTACGGGTCTTTCAGCTACTGGTCGGTTGTACGGCTCTGAAACATAGATGCAGAGGAGGACTCAAGTGCAGAAGTTTGGTGAACACAGAAAAACCAACCCAAAGACAGGAATTCAGTCCAAACTGGAATTAGGAACTGACTATAAGATGGGAACCAGGAAACTGGGAGTGGCCAGAAGCACTATAAATAAATACCAGGGAGATACGGGATCCAGTCAGGGTGCAGAAATACAGAAAAGTAAGGAAAATGAGACTGGAAAGCGACAGACTAAAGGTATAACCAACAAAGCAAATATTTAATTTACAGAAAAATATCAACAAAGATACCATAAGCCAGACACAAGTACTGTTCCAAAGCATCCCCATTTATTTATTATAACAACAAAAAAGCTGTTAAGGGTGTTTATATTATTTTAATAATCATTTGGAACTTAATTAATTTAACAATCCTTAATGGGTTTTATTAAATTGTGCACAGCATGCATTCTTTTATGCACTCAATTAAGAACAATTATTTTGTTTGAAGACTGCCTTTGTATGTGCCTGGATAATTTTAGCAGCAGGTGGATAACAGCACCATTACAATCCATGTAATACAGTTTTCAGGTACTGACGAAAGTGGTAGATTAGTAGAGATACTTTTCTAATGTAATTTAACTTATGCTTTAAACACAAAGTAAATTATACTGCAAATATTAACTGAACTAAAACAATTGCTAGCAGAAGAACAAAAAAACTGCACAAGCCCTCCAGAATTGCCATTGCCAATGTTTTATCCATCATAATAGGTATTAGATATTCTCACACAACAATAGTTATTGAAGTTTTTAAGAACAGGTGTTCTGCAGTGACTCTAATGAACTCACTCAGCTAAATCACCCATACAACATCCTGCCAAAGTAGGATTCACAGTGCTGATAGCATTAAGTCACTGTCAATTGTCCATCCTAACTGCATATTTTTGGAGCCAAAATGCACATTTTTTTATTATACTACTCTCATTTAGCCTGTCAGTGTTCAGCGGCTGAGACAATACTCCATAGTTCCATGCTATTTTAAGCATTATCTGATGGATATGAAATAAAATTGTTGACTTGTTCCAGGAGTTCCTGCCAGTCTTCATTTCTAATTAAAGTTTTGTCACTTTCCCTCTGATGGTTCTGCTAATTCCAAAATAAATCAGAATAATTGCATTTTCTAAGGTAAAACAGATGCTCGTGCATTAATTATACTAAATATTCTTCATTCTATAATCTGATAATTCTCACATGTTAGCACCTCGCAAGCGGCACACTTCTATCCTTATGTTTGAAGCTGTGTGTGGTAATTTATAGCATTTTTGGGGTGATTAATATCTAAAATAAGAGATGGAACAGTCGGAAAAAAAATGTTTCTTTATTTGCATTCAAGCGATGACTTTTTGATATGAAACTAATATGAAGAAACTTTACTACCTCCTAAAACCCTTTAAAACAATGGGGAAAGAACTCGAACTCAAACACACACACACACACACACACACACACACACACACACACACACACAGAGCGCATTACAGGCAATAAATAGATAGCTAATGAAATTATACATATACAATATTCCAAACATTTCTCTACAAGCTAAGCCAAATAATTATATATTTAAACAATATATGTTGGTAGAGAGAAAATAAATGTGTCAAGAGAAGTGTAATTACAGATTTGTTAGGTGTAATCATTGGTTTCTCATCATTTTGTCAACAGTGTACCCGATGCAATTACCCACAGGTCATTCCAAAATAAATCAGATCATTTATCTTTCACCCACAAAGAACATAGTCTTCCAGGCATCAATCATGTGGAACTTATTATTAATTAAACTTGAAATTTACGTTCATGATTATTTGTCTAAATGACTATAATGTGGGTGTGAAGAAATGACCCCTGATCTGAAAACTTAAAAAAAGAAAAAAAAAAATAACACCATGTCACATGTGAGCAAATAAAAAAGCCCATTTGTCTACAGTGTTACGGCGCACTGTACCTTTAACTACCTAAACAGGCCCAACTTAGAAATGACATAGAAAGTCCTGGTGCAAACTGAAGCAAAGAGATAGAAGCTGAGCCTGTGACAGGCAAATTCCTTTCCAGGTCCTTTCAGTTTAAGAATGATGAATGTGCATAGAACAGGCAAGATGCACTATATTGGTAAAAGTATTGGGACACCTCTCCAAATCATTGAATTCAGGTGTTCCAATCACTTCCATAGCCACAGGTGTATAAAGTCAACCACCGAGGCATGCAGGCTGCTTCTATGAACATTTGTGAAAGAATGGGTCACTCTCATGAGCTCAGTGAATTCAAGCATGGTACCGTGATAGGATGCCACCATTCATGAAATTTCCTTCCATAGTCAACTGTTTGTGGTATTATAACAAAGTGGAAACAATTGCAAACAACAGCAACTCAGCCACAAAGTGGTAGGCCATGTAAAATCACAGAGCGGAGACAACGCATGCTGAGGTGCACAGTGTGCAGAAGTTGCCAAATGTCTGCAGCATCAATACCTACTGACCTCCAAACTTTGAATGGCCTTCAGATTAGCTCAAGAATAGTACATAGAAAACTGCATGGAATGGGTTTCCATGGCCGAGCAGCTGCATCCAAGCCTTACATCACCAAGTGCAATGCAAAGCATCAGATGCAGTGGTGTAAAGCACGCCGCCACTGGACTCTAGAGAAGTAGAGATGTGTTCTCTCGAGTGCTGAATCAGGCTTCTCTGTTTGGCAATCCAATGGACGAGTCTGGGTTTGGTGGTTGCCTGGAGAGTGATACTTGCCTGCTTGCCTCGTGCCAAGTGTAAAGTTTGGTGGAGGGGTGATTATGATGTATGGTTGTTTTTCAAGGGTTAGGCTTGACCCCTTAGTTCTAGTGAAAGGAACTCTTAATGATGCAGCATTCAAAGCCATTTTTGACAATTTCATGCTCCCAACTTTGTGGGAACAGTGGGAGCGCACCAGTGCACAAAGCAAGGTCAATAAGGACATGGATGAGCGAGTCTGGTGTGGAGGAACTTGACTGACCTGCACAGAGCCCTGACCTCAGCCTGATAGAACACCTTTGGGATGAATTATAGCAAAGACTCTGAGTCAGGCCTTCTCGTCCAACATCAGTGCCTGACCTCACAAATATTCTCCTAGAAGAATGTTCAAAAATTCCCACAAACACACTCCTAAACCTTGAGCACAGCCTTCCCAGAAGAGTTGAAGCTTTTATAGCTGCAAAGGGTGGGCCAACTCCATATCAATGCCTACTGTATGTATTAAGAACGGGATGTCAGTAAACTTCTTGTGTATGTAAAGGCAGGTGTCCCAATACTTTTGGCAATATAGTGTAGGCCCAGCCATATCCTATGGGCATATAAGTCACTCCTCCAACCAGCTTTCCTACCAGACATTTTCATTAAAAGCAAAATAAGAGTTTTGCCGACTTTATAATTCAGGGTGAGTACCTATTTGGCATGCTTCAGAGTAACAGACCCCTCCTATGACTTGAATCAGCAATTTTGAGACTTCAGGTGCATGTTCTGAACCACTACACTGGCTGAAACAGGAAATATGACAGCATGTGTCAGACTATAATAAGCTTTGCTTGCCCAGAATATGCTTAAATACCTCCAGCACATATAGGGTATGTGCCAAGCTATAACTGCAGACTGCATGTTTGGTTACTTGTGAAGGAAAATACTGGTTTCTAAGATGCTAAGTATAATTTGATAATAATATGAAAGAAAATAATACAATTTCATTAACTGAAGCAAACTCATAATAAAAGATACATCATACTGCACTGATGCTAAGAAATTTTAGCCATAACGGCTAGTGAAATCTGTCTCAAAGGCAAATATTTCCTCCACTGCAGGCATGCTGGATAAACCTACTGTGAGGATAAAAATAACCACTGCGAGCTCAAGCAATACTGGTCCGATTATCATACTGAAAAACAGATCCTAACCTGATAGTCAAAATTATTATCCATTCATCTTATACATTTCCCTGGGACACTAGGACCTATGGCAGGTAGCAAAGCGCACACACATAAATGCCAGGTCAAGAGAAACAGCCTTATGCCAGACTTAACCACCGACCAACATTGAGCAATATTCCTATTCAATTAAAAGTGAACTGCACAGTTATACATTTTGGGCAGCTGAACAAATGAACAACAACAACAATCTAGCATGTTGTCTGTTCAGATAGTTCTTTTTGTACAATGGGTTCATTTGAAATTCTGTACTTTTCCTATGAGACCGAATTGCTAGTAATCAAACTCTGATTATTGCAAGAATAAAGAGTACACGTAAATTGATATCACTCACTTGAGATATTGGTATATGCAGGTGCTATACAAGTTGATATGTGGTGCATCTTAGAATTAACAATAAATTTCAGCACCCTGCTTACAGTTGCACATTCCCCTTTAATATGGCTCCATAAATGACGTGCATAACACTGTGAAGGAGAGGGATTGAGCTGATTCAGCACCTGTCGGACTGGAAATGTCACTCTGTCTCCAAACAAATTAGTTCACTCGAAAGGTTAAACTGTAGATCTTCCAGAAGTGTATCTCTAGCTCCTAGATCATGGGCTCATAGATTAGAGGAGCAGCCAGATTAGTTGGGTCATGTCAATGTGACTTTTTGCCCTAATGTGATTTATATGGTTTCCTTAGAGGAAATAGGGAAAAAATGGTAGATTTCTGGGAAAACATAACCTAAACAGGATACCTGTTCCCGCTTGGTCATACGACCAAGCAATTATATGCGGCCATATATGGAACAATATAAAATAATTTAAGCATTGAGTTTTCTGCAGCGGCACAGTAAGGTGGATGCTGTCGGAAAGCAGGAAGCGATTAGGATCATACTGACCCAATCTTTGAAATCTACGTAAACCAGTTAAGGGTAGCATTTATTCCACTGAGCCCCGAATTTATTATTTATTTCATTGAGTTGGTTAATTGCTTTTAAAAAAAAAGAAGATAGATGAGAAGGAAGAATTTTTTTTTTCATTTTTATCTTCAAGACAGAGCTGCCTTTGAGCTATAGTGCCACATCTTAGACTGCCATATTCCATTTTAATTACCTCTTCAGAATCGCAGTTTCCTCCAAGAAAGATAAAATGGCATTGCAGAGTCACCTTTACTCATTGAGGATTTGTCACTCTTTCTCAGTGTTTATCAGCATTTTCCGACTAATGCATTCCAGGCTTTCTCCTTACATACCTACAGTAAAGCAATCCAATGCTACTAATGTCACATTTGATATTTTCAATTAAAATGGCTCATATCTACCTTAAATAATAATATTTTGGTAAAATAGTAGGAATAGAAAACATACACTTTGTTTAATATGATTTATATATAATCAAATGGACTGTTCCTAATTTTCATGTAAGAGCAGCTCAATTTAATTACCTCTGGGCTAGTCATAATTAGAGCAATTAATGTGCTGATTCAATAGCAGAACATGGATGCTCACACTGAAGAGTCTTCATTTCAATTAAACAGTGATGCTTGTCCTGGGTAAGAGGTTATAATTCACCAGTGCCTCATTGAAGACGGGACACACCATGAATGCTACAGCAGCCCATCATAAGATGATCGTGTGGTCACATACTGACTGAGTAAAAAATAACGCAGCAGTAAGGTTGTTGCAGACTGTGTGATGGATACAGAGGATCCAAAGAGAATCTGTGCAGACACAGAATGGCGATGTGATTCAAAATCACTACCCTAGAGCTCTGAGGCAATGGATCTAGCAGCTCAGGCACCCATAAATGATAATAAAAAATCCAGTAATACATGGAGAGAATGAACATCACCTCAGGCCAACGAGGCCAAGAAGCACAAGTTGGGGAGTACAGAAGGAGCTCACAGTCCTGAATGCGACTCTGGGAAACTCAAGATGGGGAGTTTTTTTTTTCTCTCATCAATAAAGTCTTTAACAATGGGAAAGGATAGTTTTGGCCTTTAGGCAGCCTGAACAATTTCAGTACTTGCACTTCAGAATATATGATGGTCAGTCTGATATGCATTTCCCAATAACAAATGATCTTAGTGAATAACAAACGATAATGGATGACTTAGAAGTGAATGATATTCGTGTGTCCCAAACTTTTTTATTCAAAATTCATCAAACGATCTTAATGTAGTTCTTGTTCTTTCTTGCCTCCTCCCCAGCATCTGCCTCAGAAAAGTACAGACTGTCGATAACAGGAACGTCAATCCCACATATCTAAGTGGTCAAATACATGTTATATTATCATATTAATCACAAGTAAAAATGGAAAAAATGGAAGAAAATAATAATATGTAAATAAAATAAATTAAGATAAATAAATAAAAATAAAAATACATTTACATGAAGTGATAATGACAATAATGAAAATAAAGTCCAGAAATTAATATAGGAGATCTCAAGATTTCAGAAATTATTACAATAATATAAAAAAAAAAAAAATCCTGTAGTACCGGACAGTTCCAGAAGGAGAAGGCATAGGAGAATCCCGATAAACATGCCTTACCTCTGACACATGGCAGAAACCCCAACATTAAGCTTGTTTAGTCTATGTTATGTTCTGTGTTAGATGTTAAATTAAATTTGTCTATGTTCACTGGATATCAATACAGTCTGTGATCTTTCTAGGAGGGTACACCAGTCCCCATCATCATAAGAATATTCCAGGTCTAATTCCCATTTTGCCCCATTGTGGATCCATGATATGCAGGGACATTGTCAAAAAAATGGGGTATATTGGGGCCTTTGTAGAAGTAAGCCTGGTATCAGCAACCAGGTTCCTCAGGTGTGTTAGTAAATTATAATAATAATAATAAGTTTTATTATATATACAGTGGTACCTCAGTTCTCAAACTCATTAGAACTCGAATTTCTTAAAAGTTGAACCGATCGGTTCGAAAAAAAATGACCTAGAACTCGATCTGAATCTCAGAAGTCAAACCGTAAACACCGACCTAAGAACTTGTACCTGTGGGGAAATGAGTCACGCGGCACGTCTCTCAGTGGAAACAAAGGGTAAAGCTTCAGTCTCAGCCTCGCATTCGCTGTGATAGCATCGTGCATGATTACACTAGCTGAATAAATATATTTAGACAGTAAAAATACATTTAGACAATGATAGCCAGTAATAGTAAATATTTATTATATAATAAATTACATTTAAAAATAAAGATTTCTTATTAATTACTTTAATATTAATAATAAACCATTAATACATTTAATTATAATGATATTGTCATGCCGAGCGAGGACGGAACGAAGACAAAGGCGCAGATGTCAGGGTATCAGGGAATACGGGGTTTAATTACATGTAAGGCAGGCAAAACGCAGACGGACAATACAATGACCGGACTGTGGAAACAAACTGAAACATGGACGAAATACAGAGGACTAATGACAACAACCGTGATCACATGGGGATTCCACACGGAGTTAACAAGGGGGCGTGGCACATGGAAGGAGCGGACAATCGGGGCAGGACAAATTGTTTGGATACATTTATTTTCTTACTTTACAAATTACTGTTTTGATAAATGTTAGATTTGTTTAATACAGTATATGCTCTTGTTTTTTTCGGTTCATTTTGTGGTTAAATTCTAAAAAAAATATTTAGGTGTAATTTTTGGGGGCTGGGAATGTCATGTAGTACTTATTAGACCTAGCAGGGGTATTGATATATATTAATATATTAGTATATCTGGTCCATTTGGGGAAAGAGGGTGCTGTAGATAGTTCCTGCTTCGTTTGCTCTATCCACAGTTTGTGTTAGATACAACTAATGAAGTGAAGATAATACAATCAACATATTAGTCCAAAATATATAAATGAGCTCAAAACATGATATGTGAGCAGCAATCAGAAAAGGAAGCAACACATCTCAAAAGAAGAGTTGCAACAACTTTTGGAGGAGGTGGCTAAAATAAATTTGAATAAAATACACTGTAAGTACTGCAGTGCTTTGCAGCAGAGCAAACACAACAATAACAGCACAGCAGCGTTCAGGGGAAAATATTAGACCCCCTGAGGACTTGTGCAGGCACCGGAATTACATCCGTGCCCAGAGCCGTTCTACAACAGTGAGGTTCTTTGCTGTGCTGAGTTATACTTCTATACAGTTTATGGTGTGTATGTGGTATAACATAGAGTGTGCAAGCTTGAGTTCAGAATCTGATGAGCATCAGAGGAAAGTCGTGACACAACATCAGTATCCAGTATAAGTTCTACAATTTTGACCAAAGTTCCAGTCTTGGTTCCACACGGTGCTATGAATATATATCAGTGTTATCAGGGTCCGATCTTCAAACAGCATTGTGAACATGTATTGGTGCTATCAGGTTCCGGTCTTCGGACAGCATTGTAAAACTGTATTGGTGCAATCAGGTTCCGAACTTTGGACAACATTGTAAACATGCATTGGTGCTATCAGGGTCCGATTTGCTGCTATTCGGTTGAACGGTGTATAAATTAACAAAAACAAAAGACACATTTTCATAAACTGATATAGGTAGCAGTTTAAGGCCACGTTTTTAGTCATTTAAAAACACGTTCAAAACAAATAATAATGCACTCTTGAAGCATTATAAACATGGCTCTATATACTGATACCGAATATATTTTAGTCTAATACCACTGATACCGATAACCAACTATCGTCTGAGGTACTTGTCAAGTGGCGGGGGGGTTGGGGGTTTGCCAGTGAAAAAATCTGCTGTCACTGATTAGCAGAATAATGTTATGAAAGACGAGCCAGATCTAATAATGAATGAGAATTAGAAATTAGAAACGTTTCAGGCCATGTAGGACTGTCTCATGGGCTGCTACTTCGAGATCTCTTCTGAGCAAAGTTGCTATCTGTCTCATATTTTACTTTGCTCTATGAACTGACGAAAAGTTCGCCAGGGTATTGCTGCCACCATAATAAAGTAAAAATTGCCCAGCTTCTCATTATAATGAGATATTTGTCTTATTATTACGAGATACATAACTCAAGATACCTATCATGTTATGATAAAAATATTTCATTGCAGCTCAGTGGTATATACATGTATTTGTTATTACAGTATATTGATTTTAATAACAATGTTTAGAATAGATTAGTTACGGTGGAGCATCACAAAGGAGGAGCGATCCATGGAGCAGCTCCAAAAAACAGAAGACTCTTAAACTCGAAGAGAACACAAAGGAGGAACCAATAAATAAAGGGGACCATGAGGGGTCAAAACTAAACTAAGATAGGGATCAACACCAGGAACAACAAAACCAAGGGTAGGTTGGAAACTACAAACTAACAGGGAGGTAACTAAGAAGCAAACAGCAACACAGAGAACCAGCGCAGGTACAAACACACAATAACAACTACAATGACGGACTGAAGAATAGAACAAAGGCAGCCACTTAAATATACTGATAACAAGGACTAACAATGGTCCGGTGAGGGTTATAAGAACTTGGGACAATCAATTAACAGATACAGAACGTTCAAATGCCAAAAGAATATAAAACAGTGAAAACTGAGCTTAATACAACCAGGAGGCAAAACAAGGAATCTCACAGAGACACACCAATTTACTAAGTAAACTAAATGAAATAACTAAGTAAAATGAGAAATAAATGGCCAATTGTAACATGGTTATAATTACAACCTAGCCAGACTCAAACCCACAACAGTAAAAGGGAAGTCAGGATAGTGGCTCATCACTCAGCCCATTAAGCCATGCAGCAGCACAGAGAGTAGGGAAACACACTACAGTAGGAGTTAAAGACCAGCAACATCTAACACAGGGGTGGGGAACCTGATCCATGCAGGGCGAACTGTCCCAGCGAGAGCTGAAGGTCACGGTCCGATGAAGCCAACAGGACCACATCATCTGCAAAAAGCAGAGA
>JAODLC010000015.1:20939013-20952910 GCA_026781145.1 Hippopotamyrus pictus | reverse complement strand
CCTGTACTTTATATTCCTGCTCCCTACATGGAGTACCTTACATTTGTCTATGTTAAATTTCATCTGCCAGGTATCGGTCCAGTCACTAATTAAATCACGTCCTAAAATTGAACCCTGAGGTACCCTACTATGAATGCAGGTCCACTGTGACATTGTGCTTTTAATAACTACCCGCTGCTTCCTGTCAGTTAACCAGTTTTCGAGCTAAGCTGCTACAGTTCCTAAAATCCCTGCAGCTTTGAGCTTAAACTAAAGCTGTTTGTGGGGGGACAACATCAAAGGCCTTCTGGAAATCTAAGTAGATCACATAGTAGGCCTTTTTGTGATCAATTTCTCTTGTAGCTTCCTCAAAGAACTCAAGTAGATCAGTTAAACAGGACCTATCTCTCCTAAATCCATGTTGGCTATCCCTCAGAATGTTATTTGAATCCAGGTAATCTACCACCTGTCCTGTGTTATCTTGTTAGCCCTCTGTAAGTTCCTGATCCTGCTCTGTTACCTGTGGAGTCACTGACTATATTCCCAGATGTTGGTTCTTTTGTTTATCTGTGCTTCCCTGCCTGTTCACTGTGATACCAGTTTCCCTTTGTAGATCATTTTTTGTTCTGTTAGTGATATCTTTCCTCTGTTTAGTTTTGACCCCTTGTGGTCTTTTAGTGTGTTCCCAGTATTCCCATTATCTGCAAATAAACTCCCTGTTGTATTGTGGAGCCGCAAGTGGATTGTCACCTTCTTTTCCTGCCTGTACCATGCCTCGCCCCCGTGACAGGTATGTTACTTTTATTATTCATGATTCTGATATTGTTATATAACATTCTGCTTTCCTCTGCAACTACATTGGCTGCTCTATAACAAACACAGACAATTAGGCCATCTGTTTTTAGAATCTAGTTTTACCCATATAGCTTCTGTAGCTCCTTTGCCTACATGTTTTTTTTTACATATACTGCAACACCACCTCCCTTCTTCTTGCCTATCTGGGCCTGATGGAGCAGCATGTAACCATCCATATTATATTCATCTCCATAATTGTAACTCAACCATGTTTCTGTTATTCCAATAATATCAGTCAATATAAGTCTGATGAAATAAATTTAGTTTCTAAAGTTCCTAGTGTTTTAAGTACAGACAGCAAAGGGTAGGTCTTTACAGTGTCCACTTTCATCATTATTTAGGGCTTTCCAAGCCTGCACACACGATCTGGTAGGTCCCCTACCTGTGCACCTGCCAGGCAAGACACCATATGGGACTCTCTTGCACAAGTGCACACATAACTGTCTACACTTCTAGTAACTGAGTCCCCCACTACCACAACCTCCCTCTTCCTGGGGGGGGGAGGCTCCTCAGTGCCCAAAGGCCTTCCTTCCTCCCCAGACTCATCCAGATTTAAAGCTGGAAGCACCTGAAAGTGGTTTGACAGTCATTTCAAGAGATGCAACTTCTGTATAGTGTGTACATCTTTTCTTATGTCTATAAACTATGGTCACCCAGCTCTCTCAACCTCTCTTTTCTACATTCTCCCCCGTCCCCACTTGTGGTTTACACACTATCTCCCTATAAGGTGCACTAACTATCTAGCTCAGTATTGTGTCAGATGAGAGTCAGTTGCTCCTCAAGGTCACAAACCTTGACCATGAGTGAGTGCACTACAGTAACTGACATCATTTGCAGATGAAGTCTGACTGGACGCAAGCATCCACAAGGGCAAACATCTTGCAAACACCACTTCACTTTCACCAACGTTCATACCTACACATCCTGCAACTTCTCCCCCTTTATCACACTGTTTTGTCCCCAGGAAGTACCCCCTTGGCCAGTCCATCCTCCAACATCATGCCAATTAATCCGTCACCTTTAGAGAGGAAAATATCAGTTAGATATCAGTGCTTCTGTCACAATATAACTTTCCCTCTTCCTCCTCATCTTCACCATTGTGACAAAATTCTCACCTATGTAAAGATAAAGCTAAATTGTAAACTTTATAAGACTAGTAACCATTGTGTTTCAGCTTTACCTCTACCTCTTTTCTACAGGACTCACCATCCTGCATTGCCATTTGCCACAGTCAAAGTCATTGCTGACTGTGTAGACCAGGGTTATTCAACTCGAGGTCCGAGCACTGCTGGTTTTCCAGCCTTCCTTTACCTGTCAGTCAGGTGTGAAGCCTCTGACAAATCAGAATCAGTAATTATTAAACAACTACCTGGGAGAACTGAAAACACGGCCTGGATTTGGAATTGAGGTCCAGAGTTGAAGAACCCTGGTGTATAGAATACCCCATGGAGATATCCTGATAATACAGTGCCCATCTTTTTGGGATGGGGCATTTCTTGTACATAGAAATTTATGCAGTATAAAAATTGTAACCCATGACTCTAAGGGCAGCAGAAGCAGGCAGAATGACAGAATGTCTTTCAACAGATATCTGACAGAATCACTGATCAGCTTCATCCTACTGAGTCTTTGTTTGTTTCCCAACAATGAAAAACACTACATTAAGGCTGCTATATTGTAGTATATTTTATGATAAGCCAATAAATATGAAAGCCCACTTTTTGCAGGTTTCAGCATGAAATGGATTTAAAAACCCCATACAACTATACCACTCTTGTGAATAACTGAATTATTGACTAAAAGCTCGATATATTGGGACTTTCTGAAACATGGTTTAGTGCCGACGAAAACACTACCTAAGTCCTCTCTATGTGACTTGTGCATTGCAGGGGCAGTGTTACTGAAAGTTATAAATCTGATCTCTGTTGATCTCTAAATGCAATTCATGTAATAATCCTACAGAGAGAGCAGGTAAAGTCATAACTGGGGAGGCATGAGGTTTAAACAAACCAAAACAGGATCGGAGAGACAAAACACAGGTGAAAGCAACAGAAAGACAATTGGCAAGGTAACCAAATCCAAAGGGACACACAGGCTAGAATCGTAGGTCCAAAGAACAGAAAGTACAGGTCATATACAGCACAGGAATAGAGATCATAGGACTGCTCAGTACTGTGCAGGCACTCAATATTTCACACTGAACTAGCGAAGCAGCTGGTCTAAGCAACTAAATTAAGAGATATGCGCTGCAGGCCGTCAGAACTAGGTGATGATGATGGTTGTAGGTGGGGCTGGTCTGGTGGAACTGAGCATGGTGGTGATTGGTCTGAGAAGGGCATTGCAATAAATAAGCTTGATACTTTTAAAATGCTTGTGTTCTCCGTTGTTGATGTTTTTTCAGTTTAGTGTTTACAATTCAGTCTCTTGTTTTTATACAATTTTCCAAATCGCTCAATAAATTTTGGCTGTCACCACTAATTACATGAAGAATTTAACATTCATATGGATACGCTTATGTAATTCTAAGATCAGTCAATTGTGTTGTGTTGTGCCATTGCCCAGAATACAGGAGAGCCTTCAATTGCGATGATTACATTCTAGACCTTTTCTTGTGGAATCATGTCTGTTAGTACCTCAGTGTTTAGACATGAACTGTGATAACCTCTCCTTGAATCGTTAAGCTCTTCATTTGAATAATTTCTCATGAAGCTCAGCACCAGCTGCATTTGGGGAGGTTTTTAATGAATTTGCAGCACTCTACCTTTTTGTGTATTGAGGTTCCAAACTCAGGGATTAAATCAGCCTGATCGAAAATCAACACACAAATCATGTTCCAGTAAATTAAAGAAAGATTTCCAAATATACTATTAAAGTACTATCTTTGGCTAGGTCAACACATTTCTTTCATGTAATAATTTACAAAATGGACTACCCCAAATTTCTCTTTAACTGCAAACTAAAAATCTCAAGACAAATAAAAACACATACACTATGCAAAAGTAATCACTTCCTAAAAACATATACTTCACTGTCCTGTGCATATGGTTCCAAGTTTCTAAAGACATTTAAACAAGTCCTTTCTCTGGAGTCCTAACTTGAGCCTGCATTACACACTTAACAGCCGACCAAGCTTCCAAATTTCTATATTTTCACACAGTATCTTACAGAATATCATAACATGGCACATGTCTATATAATGAATAACTTACTTCTCTCCTCACACTGAGATGATGCTACTATTCTTTTGTTTCTTCAGTGCTACTTTTGTCACAGTATATCAGCATATTAATCGAGGAAATCTCATTTGTATAAGAGGGGTGCTTCCTGTTTTGGTTTTAACTGCCAAGACAATTTTTCATGTAATGATGAACCGTTAACACACTGAATACTCAGTGATCAGGTTAGGAGTTCCTCAGGGCTCAGTGCTAGGCCCAAAACTATCTCTCAATGTATACTGCACCATTGGGAATTTATCTCTGAGTTATACAAAAATGTAGTCCATGCATTCACTACTCTAAGACTATTTTATAGAACATTCCTGTATGAAAGACCTCTAACTGACTAGCAGGAAACCATCTTTCAGCAGACCGACACAACTGTCCACATCTGGCCTCTCTCTCTTTTCAAATTGTTTGAGTGCCCTGCCTCAAACAATTGGATTGCTACACCACAATCACTCCCAGCTAATGCTGGCATTCACTATGAAGTCCTGTTTACATAGTTTTGACCATGTACATTTATTTTTTAACTATTAATCGAGACAATTTCCAGTGATACGTTTTTATACTAAATTAAACATGACCAATCGATTCTATGGATAGCAGGCTACTCTGAGCATGCTACACTGGCACACTGATATATAAAGACTACCCAAACCAGCAGGGCTGACAGGGAAAAAGGTGACTTTAGCTGTACACACATGCTCTTTTTGTGGGGAAGATAGGGCTGGAGGTGTGGGGGTGCTGGACGGGACTGGAGGCGCCCCCGCTTTGAAGGCCAGGCAGACTCCTGCCGCAGCTGGACCACCCACACAGTGGTAGAGCCGGCCAAGCAGATTAATGAAGCAGGAACTTGTCTCGGTCCCCAAATCTTCTGTTGCGGAGAGGAGATGCAGTCAAGGCCGAATCTGTCACCTGACTGACCGGCCGGATCTCGGGGATGCTGTGGGTGTCTTTTTTACTGGCCTTGATGAGGCAGAGAAGTGAGAGAAGTGCCAGCTGCATAGATGTTGTTCCCAGTGGCTCTGAATGGGAGCACTCTGTTCTGGGAGCTCACGGTGAGGCTGAACTGGGAAGATATATGAGGTGAGAAGTGGGATGGGGGGGGATCAGTAATCCAGCCAAGCTAGCCAAGAGCACCCATGTGAATGATGTACAATTCAGCCTCACCTGAAACAATCAGCACATTATTAAATTATTATCATAATGATGACATAAATGAGTGGTTAACTGGAGTATAATTAAAATAATACATCTTTAAATGCCATCTTCGGAACAGCTCGGCGTCAATAGATATAATTTTCTTTTATTTCATTGTTTTAAATCTATTGTTAGCAGTGCAACCATGAAAAATCAATTTGGTTTCCTAAGCTTTTAGGTAATTATTTCTCTTGGAATGCAACACTAGTATATTTGCTTTCCCCAGTAAACCTATTAAGAGTTGTTTATATGTTTGTTGGATGTCACTTTAAGACGACAGAAACTGAGGAGTGACATTGTTTTGATCAGCAGCAGTGATGCAAGTTGCAGATAAAAGCTGGATGCAGTTATCAAGTATTTCTCAAGTTGATTTCTAGAAAATGCTTTAAAGATGTTACCCAACATAAGGTGTCACAGTGGCCTCACATATCCACGGTTGCTCAGTGCAGGTGGAGTTTGGTTGTTCTCCCCTCTCTTGTCGGTTCCCTTTGGGTGTCGAAAGACGCACAGTCAGGTGAACTGATGACTTTAAATTGCCCCTAGTTTGTGGCTACAAGTCAGAATTGTACTTCAGTGGGATTTGTGGCTGGTTGCTGACTGATGCTGAATTGAAATTCAGAGGTATGTCTTCATACCCGAGATGCACCTCAACAGAACTTTAGTGACATTTTTAACAACTACACCCCCTGCTGGCATTTAAAATGGATTTCTTCTAAAAGACTGGGCGTAAAAATTGAGTTAAGGAAGTCACTAGTGAAACTAATTTTGTTCTCATGGCGAACCCATAAATACAAATCTGAAAATGATATTTCATTTATTAATGCTAAATCAATCACTCTTTCATCTTTATTCAGTGAAATATAATGTGATAAAAACAAAAAACACATCATAAACAATGCTGGGTGAATCTGGTACAAAGCAGAACATAATGAAACACAATAGTTTAGTTTGAGAGTGTGTGTACAGTATATATGTATATACATACACAGATCACATGACACACCACAGCACACAGCAATGAAATGTGTCCTCTGTAGTGAACCCATATGTGACGTTGTAACATAGCAGGGGGCAGCTAATTCAGCGCCCAGAGAGTAGTGCTTGGGGACAGTACCTTGCTCAGGGTACCTCAGTGGTGCCTTGCCAGTCAGGGGTTTAAGCCTGCAATCTCTTAAGTCTCTTGAGTATGCTTCCCGAGTCATTTTGCCTCCACTGCTCAGTAGTAGTAGTATAGTAGTAGGCTGACGCCCTGTCCGGGGTTGTTCCCTGCCTTGCGCTGTAGACCCCCCCGGCCCTGAATAGGACAAGCAGGTACAGAACATGGATTAATGGATGGAAGGATGGTAGTACTACGAGTAGTATTTGTATCAGTGGCAGTAGTAGTAGAAGGAGTAGCAGAAGTTAAATAATGAAGTTTGTCTTTACATATCATCTGCTTAATGGCACACTCCCTTCTCCCCTGTTGTGGACAATTTAGTGGTCATTAATTCGGCTCCGATGCTGGAAAGCAGCTGTCTCATGGAGAGACGCAGTGAAGGGCTGCACTAGGCTGTGGTAAGCAAGGCACTGCTGCTGGGTGGTGGGCTATTAAGTGGCTCAGTCCCCTATGAGAGAGAGAGAGAGGGAGAGAGAGAGAAAGCATGGAAGGGAGAGAGAGACAGAGGGAGAGAGAGGGAAAGAGAGAGAAAGCATGGAAGGGAGAGAGAGAGACAGAGGGAGAGAGAGACAGAGGAGGAGAGAGAGGGAGAGAGAGAGAGGGAAAGAGAGAGAAAGCATGGAAGGGAGAGAGAGACAGAGGGAGAGAGAGGGACAGAGAGAGAAAGCATGGAAGCGAGAGAGAGAGACAGAGGGAGAGAGAGACAGAGGAGGAGAGAGAGAGAGAGACAGAGGGAGAGAGAGGGAAAGAGAGAGAAACCATGGAAGGGAGAGGAAGAGAGTGATAGGATGGAGGGGAAGAGATGAAGAAGAATGCGACAGGGACTCAGAACTGTGTTTACACCAGTATATTTGACATTTTTTAAAACAGCATTCCTTCTGTTTAAGCAAAGGATTCGTGGGTCACCCTGACTGTCAGTGATGTATGGGTATTCATACTTAGTGGCAAAGAAAGAGCAGAGAAGTCGGCCCCAAACCCTCAGTGCGCTCACTGCAGCTGCTAGGCTCCGTGTCTCACACTGCCATCGATCTGCCCCTCTTTATTTCTTGCCTTTGGAGTTGTTTCATAACAAAGTCAGTGAAATCCATCAGTTGTGAAATACACAATGCAAAGGTGAGGACCATGTTTGCCACATGAGTTTGCTGTTAGAAATCTATACCGTTTGTGTTCTTATCTTCAGTATATTTTAGAGCTATGATGTTCCTACTGTCTACTGAAATTAATACAAATACTGACAAGATGTTTATCTTACCCTTAATATAGGCAATATGATTTATCTTTTGGACAACAAAATCATTATTAAACTATAATACTGCCAGTACAGTAGAGCATTAATGCAGATAATGTTCGCTTACATGAAAAAAATCTATATACAAATGTTTTGAAACCTATTTGTTTTTCAGGTTCATTGGAACTTTTTGTCTCTAGTAAAACACCATTGGCCATATGCCTTATAGCTTAAAGAAATATAATAGACTCTGCAAGAGCTGTAACCTGTAGCCTTTTA
This sequence comes from Hippopotamyrus pictus, assembly GCA_026781145.1. Classification (NCBI taxonomy): domain Eukaryota; kingdom Metazoa; phylum Chordata; class Actinopteri; order Osteoglossiformes; family Mormyridae; genus Hippopotamyrus; species Hippopotamyrus pictus. Next base: position 20,944,995 of record JAODLC010000015.1, on the reverse strand, counting down.
ATAATTTTTCCACTTTCTTTAAACACATGGGGATGTGCATTTGACCAATCAAATGAAAGAATGATACAGTGTAATGAGCAAGTGTGAACTAATATAATGAGCAAGTGTGAACAATGAGTAGTGTACGCTAGATTTTATGTCAGCAAATTTGCAGCCCCAATGACATGGAGGGCAGGCTAGAGGGAGGTTACTGATCTACAGAGCCCAAGGTGACAGTGGGGCTACTGATATCCACAAATTAATCACTAAGGGACATAGCACACTAATGTATGCATGTCATGTTCATTTGAAATGAGAAGTAATGTCAAGACTCTAGTTACAAATATAGCTTTTTTTTGGGCTGCTGTGAGCCAGTTGCTGTAGAAAATGCTAATAGGCTCAATGTTTGCTGTAAAGGCTTCCGCCTCTGGTATCCATTGCTACTTTTCCTAACTCATATGTGATACCTGTGATAGTGAATCCTGTGTTTACTGTGGATGCATCCTAAATCGCACATTTGTTTGCTATGTAGTAGGTGAACTATGGCATGCGAAGTGAGGAGTAGTCCAGGTCCTCAGTATGGATGAGACAGTAGGTGAACAGTACTCAGACAACATTACATGGCACCAGAAGTGCCATTTATGTACAAATTTCAGTAGAAAACAATCCTCAGTCATGCAAGTTAATTGAAATACATATTTTTCATTTTTTAGTTTTTAACAGTTTTTAATTTTCATAGGGGTCACGCTGCATCATCGGAAAATCCTGCATCCGGGACAGGTTACATGCTAGATGGCAACAGCAGTATGTCCAAGTACATGCCTACTGTTCTCATACATATTGTACATACTGCATTAACAGTCAAATAGCAGGCTTCAAACAAAATTCAATACATAATGTGTAAGTATGTGATTTTGGATGCAGCCTGTGACTTCATCACAGTAAATAACTAATGTAAAGCAAAATGGGATTTTCACTGAGCACTCAAGTACTAAAGTATCAATATTTTGGCCATACTGCATAGTAAAGTGCATTTCACCATATAGTGTTTTTCAACATCTAATGAAGACACAAGCAGAAAAAAAACATCTTAGAATAAATCAGCATATGATGAAAACCAAATTAACGAGTAACCCTTAATTAAATAATCTTATAAAAATTTGGGTCATGATCAAACAATGAATGATTAAACAATGATCTAATAATACAAAATTAGACATCAGGTCTAATTTGATCTGAACATCTGAATCCAATTTGTGTCTAGAACTGGGTTCCTGTTCACACAGTAAGGAAAAGTGGGCTCTGATGAAAATTTTAGTTTACCACTGCAACCATCTGACAGGTGGCCCTGTTAAAATTCTACTCCAGTATTATAGACAGCTGGTTCCACCGAACCGATCAGTGAGCATCTAGTAACCTCTAATGGAACAAGCCCTACCAAGCCCTACCACGCCCTACCAAGCCCAACCAAGCCCTACCACGCCCTACCAAGCTCTACCAAGCCCTACCAAGCCCTACCACGCCCTACCAAGCCCTACCACGCCGAACTCTACTGCATTGTCCATGCACTGGTGTCTTAATACTCTGAGCTGCCACTCATGAAACTTTCTGTTGCTTGTGTTTATGCTCACAGCCCACCTCGGAGACGATGCTGTTATAAGCGACAGTTCACAAGTCAACCTAACATTAACTCTGTAGACCAGCCTGAGAAGAGGCCAGCATTGGCTCCTGTTGGTTGGCTCTGCAGTGGCAAAAAGCAAAAAACTGGTCACAAGGACCAGTCTGATGAAGAGACGCTCACAGGTCCAGGACTGATTATCTATGGAATGACCAACGGCCTGGCTTGGGGTGCTCCTTGCACAGTGAGTTAGGTTGCTCCCCACCTCCCTCTCAGTTGAGCCTTCAGAAGAAGGACATTTAAGCTGTAACGGATTCTGAGAGCGCCATCATCCTGTACTGGGCAGACATCATGTACTCTGGACATTCGCTCCCTGGACAGCTAGCTCCTCATGACCTGCACTCTCGGAAACATGTACCCAGGTACTTAAGTCTGCCTTGTGGTATCAGTGGGAACTGGGTATATTGTTAGAATGCTGGCCACACAGGCATCCATGATTCGGGACTCCATTAGGCTTGAACTGATTTTCACCCCGGGGGGGACTGCCAACTGGGCTCTGAGACTGGGCTCACATAGTCATGCTGCCACACGTCGTGGACACTTTCCAACCCCCACTGAATGAATGGCGGTTCACAGGCCAGCTCTCACAGACACTCCTCTCATAAATGCACCCTTCCCTCTCCCTCTGTCTTCCTCCTCCTCTGTCTCAGGTCTCATACAGTCCACACAGAATGCCTAAACCCAGAGTGGATGAGCTGATGGAACGGGCCCCGTTCATCTCAGTCCTCAACCTTACTAAGTGCTTGGGGTAGGTGCCGCCTGCTAGCTAAGTAAAAACTGCATTTGGTACCCAAAATGGGTTCTAGGAAGACATGGTCCTCAGAAGCCTCAAGAAATGTTGCAATATCGGAAGTGCCTCATCAAGACCACCAAGTCACAAAGTCACATGCCTTCCTGGGGTTGGAGGGGTACTACCAACAGTTCATGCCAATGCTTTTTCCCTACAGTGGTAACCCCACTTTCAAACCTCATGAAGAAGGGCTGACTGGATAAGATCGTATAAACCCTCTAGGTTGAAGAAACTTCCCTGAAGGGTTCTCTCAACACTCTCTCACCCCTCTGCTCCTCATTATCTACACTGCTGCCTCCAGCATTAGGCTCAGGGTACTCTTGGACTTCGTGGAGCACACCTGCACAAGCAAAATATACCATGATGGAGAAGCAAACTATAAAATGGGCTATCAAGCTCCCTTGGGTCTTCTGCTCAGTTGTTGCTCTAGCTATCTGACAGGTGGTCCTGTATGAGTTGCAGCACCAGGGACAGTAGCCACCTATCAAAATGTAGTATCAGTGTTGTGAACAGCCAGCACCACCCCCCACCCTTAACCATTCATGACTGACTGTCACTAATGAAGCCAGGGAGACTAAGCAGGAGAGGATGGGCCAACACAAAAAGCAGCAGCTAAGCAAGGAGGAGCTGGTTGAATTGCCCAGCAAACCCCTGCTAGCTGCTAATGGTAAGCACACCCAGGGCATTTCCCACCAAGCTTGGGTATCCTCATGGATCCCTGCCACTTGCCCTGTTCCCCTGTCCATTCACTTCAATAAGTCCAGCTTTTCAGTCATCTGCTTGCATGTGTTTATGCTCACCACAGTGCTACAACCCTATTAGTGAAAGAGTGCACACTATTGCAGCTAGGCTGTAGGCTGCAGCTAGTTTAATTGTTATTATTATTATTATTATTATTATTACTGGTATTGGTATTGTTGTTGTTTGTTATTTCAATGAATTGTCCTAATTATTTGCTCTTTCTCTTGGATTCTGTTGATTATAAGGTCACATAAACATTGAAAAATATCTTACATCATTTTACTTAATTTCTGGCTTTACCTCACAAAAACCTGCAATTTTTTTTTTTTTAAAAAGATTGCGCAGAATTTTTATGTCCACTAAATGTAAGAATTGTTTTAAAAGAAATCAGAAATCAATGTAAAGCCAGAGAATTTGCTATTTCCAGCATGCATTTATACAAAATTAATAAAACTGCAGAACTGTATTGCGTCCAACTCACAAAAAAATGTGGTTTATCTATTAATAATAAAACAATAAATGTAGTTATAATGAGATGTTTTTATAACTGCATAAACTATCATGTAATAGCAAGATAATTTATATATCTACTGTAAGAGACATAATGCATTATTAAAAAGATAAAATATATTTTAATTTCTCGTGAGATCAACCAGGATCAAATGTACTATTGACTGGCCACTGTGATCGGCTGAGAACCATACTGAGTTGAATGCAGAGGGACTTATTTGAGATTCTGGGAATTAATGGACTAGTTACCTCATTAAATCAATCATTAAACTTTAAACTCTGTTTACAAGCTAGCACTCTAACTGTGAAACGGCTTCAGTATGGTTGTATTCAGTTGGTTTTGCCTGCATTATGTTTTTGAAAGGAGCACAATATACTCACAAGATGTTCTGCTTTTTAAATTTTTAAGTTTGCATTATTAACCAAGTGATTCAAAGGTTTGGGGAGTTTTTGCCACATGTAGTACGGATCAAGAAATCTGTGATATGAAAATGCCATTTTTTAAAATTGTCAATTACCTGAACCATCAACTACTGTTTACTACCCTGTAAAGACAATGATAAATGTACAAGAAACAGAAACACCGCTTCAGAATTTTACTGAATTATTAACATGTGTCCGACAGTAACAATTACATCTGTCAAACTTCATATGATCATTACATTTTAACCTATAAAATTGCTTTGCATTGATGACATGGATTATACTTGCCTGCCTGGATGCTATAAGGTATACTAATTTTTTGTGATTTTATTGATATGTTAATAACTTAATATGGAAAACAAAATAACATATCATATATCAAAATCACAACACCAACAATGTTATTCCCTGAGCCCAGGATAACCCAGTGGAAGATCCATCATCAGAATTTAACAATCTATGATTAAAAATAATGTATTACACTTTAAAGTATAAAAGTGTAAACATTCATACATGGTGTTTGAAAGGTTACTGTGGGTCTTACCATGAGATCACCATACAGGGGGCAGTGAAAATCATCCTCAAAATATGACAAATAAAGTTCTCATGTGGAAGTCTTCAGGTAGATCTAGCCTTACATAGACGTTTAGAGATATTTATCTGCTTCTATGCTTCTATCTTTGTTTTATTCCCTCACCAATAATAACATTTAAAAGATGAATGGCTAATTGGCTTAGAAGAGATATTTCCATCTCTTTTCCTTTGATGTTAAAGTAAGTTGAACCTGGAGTAGAACTGAAGGAAAAACCCAGTAATTTCAAGAAACAGAAGTCTGTTCTTTTGGATTTGGGTAGCATCAAATACCAGTGGGCAGTCACCTGCATTATTCAAATGCAAACACAAAGAAAAAAAAAATATTGTAGGGGGGCGGCTCTGCCCCTCTATATTTCATTCCGCTTCATTCACCAGCCCCCACCCCCCACCCCCAAATAAATAGACCTTAACAATTTGTTTGGTACTCAAGTGTCGCAAATACAGTACATGCTGCACATTATTTAGGGATAGAGCTCACACCAAGCTTCTGAAATAAGTTCAGCTCAAATTAGCATAGCCAGGCAAGGCAGGCAGGTGCATCTTCCTAGTTCTCGCATATCTTGTGCTGTGAACACATGTATTCTAATTAATTTTATTAATTTCTAATGAATTTTGTGGGAGGATGGAGAATCTGACATACGTAAATATTGACATACATAAAGGGTTGAAGAATGGTCTATTTCCATAACTGAATTGAACTGAATATCTTTATTGTCATTGCACACGTGCAACAGTTAAAAGTTGAGGAGTGTCTGCACTGGTATATTCAGCACTGTTGAAAATGTCACTCTTTCTGGCAAAAAGAGAAATAGAGATATTAAATATCTTAAAATGAGGAATGTTATAAGTACTTTATCAAATAATACCATGCATACAACATTGCATGTGCCTTTTTAATAAAATTACTGCGGCTGGCAATTTGGTCTACAGCATTAACTTTTTTAACATTAACATTAACATTGGGACATTACTAATGTTATAACCGCTAAACAAACTAAGATACTGTAAACGCAGTAACTATTTTCCCAGATAAATTATTGTCATCTGTGCTGACACAGCAGAAAAATGGCCAGCAATATACCCAATATAAACAGGTAAAATCTGTAACATATCATGGCAATCAATTTAAGAAAATGTCACAACTAAATTATGTACTTATAAGCGTGTATGCACAGTAAAGAATGTTGTTGGTGTGTGTGTGTGTGTGTGTGTGTGTGTGTGTGTGTGTGAGAGAGAGAGAGAGAGAGAGAGAGAGAGAGAGAGAGAG
>JAODLC010000015.1:20917322-20938913 GCA_026781145.1 Hippopotamyrus pictus | reverse complement strand
AGAGAGGGAGAGAGAGAGAGGGAGAGAGAGAGAGAGAGAGAGAGAGAGAGAGAGAGAGAGAGAGATTAGCCTGGGTTCATGAATAACGAAATACTATATCAACAGTGTTGGGGAAGTTACTTACAAACGTAATCTATTACAGACAGAGGTGGAAAGTTCAGGTCCAGAAAGTACAAATCCAGACCAAGATTTTGTTTCAACCAACCAGCTGAGCATAAAGAGTCACAGTCACAGAGTACTTAACGTTCCCAGTAACTTACTTAACACTGTATATCCAATCTTTACTTGAATTATAGGCAAGACAAACAAATGCTACAAAGTGAAAAAAAAAAGTTTCAGAATTCTGCATAACTGTATGTATTCAAGTTCTTGAATGTTAGGCTTATGATGTATACAAGTATTTTGATTATCGTGATTATCAGAGATATAGCTGATGCTTGAAGGCAACAGTTTTGTTGTCATCAGCGTCAACTGTTATGCTGAGCTATGCAGTGTTTTGTCTTTTAACAATGCAATTTCACCTGGTACTGTCAAACCATCTTAACACTTATCCATATATATGCAGCTTTATGGATTAGAATATTTTGCACCGACCCCCCCCCCCCCAATATGAAACTCAATATACAAACCTCACAGGTGCCTCCGCTTGCTACCCCCACCACCCCCGACTTGATTATCTGTGCATTTTTTCTGCTCCGCTCCCACCCGCTGCAGATGCAGTCCGCTGGCTTCTTCTCCGTTGATGTTAATCAGCAGGGATGCATGGCTTTGCTCTGACGCTGGGCCCCTCGTCATCGCTGACCTACTGGAAGGGGTGCTGTGTAACTGCCTGTGACAGATAGCATTAATTCACTCAGGTATAGGAGCGACGTTGGGGTGTCAGTTTGGCAACTTGCACCGCATGTGAGATGAGGAGGGGAGGCTGTCTGTGCTGAGGTGCTCTCCCTGCAGCAGCCGACACGAGAGACGTGTGGCACTCCTGCTGCTCGCGTTCTGCTTGTGTACCAGAGGCTGGCTGGCTGGGATTTTTCTTTTCTTTCCCACTGAAAGGGCTATTCTTGAGCTGGGCGTCACTTGAGGGGGAGATAATTGCGTGTCTATATTTTGTTATGGGAAGGTCAGCGTTTTCTCGCCGCACATACCTGTCATCATGCGGCGGGCTCAGGCGCTGGCTTTGGGTGACATGATGACATTCTGTCACAATTATTTCTGCGAATAATTACATTACTTTTCTGGCAGACATACACTTAAGAATGGCATAATCCCCAGTGCTCAACTGGAAGCATCACCAGCATTATAATTAGCATTATATATAATTGGAAATAAAGCAATTTATGATAAATAATTGGTTTTAATTATTTATCAACAATGTATCCTTTCAGGATGTTTTCCAAATTCACACATTCTGCCAACTGATGGCACTGCATATTAAAGTACAATCACAACAGTGGGATAATGCATTCCTGCAGGAGCCAGAGATGCAGCATTTCAGCTGGATCTGAATGGCAGTTGCTTCAGCAGTATTGCTTCAGTATCTCACCTGCCTTCAGGAATGTCATAGGATTGCTCCTTCTTAAGGATGCAGCCATTATATTTATCTCAGTTACCTTCAGAAGGGCAGTTTTTGTCACGCCGTCGGCAATGTCTCCCCTCAGGGTATGGGGGCCTCTACTGGATGTGGAACTTTCTGGACAGCACAGGCTACGTCGGTCATGTACCACACCCAGTGCAACATTGTGTCACCGTGAAGTCAAGAGAAAAAACAATATTCTTATTTCTGCAGAAATGGAGAATGACTTAGAAATATCATCCCTCTATTCCACTAAGAGAATAAAGCCTTTTTTATTAGCAGTATTACTTTGTTGCTCTTTAAAATAAAAACCACATACTTCAGTGTGCTATGCTTTGTGATGGTGTCTTAGACTTCATCCATCAGTTTCATAAACAAAGACCATTATGAACCTTTGATCTCATCCATCAGTCATCCTAACAACTGCATATCCTGGTCAGTGTTTGGGGGGGCATTGGCGGGGTGCCCAGGATGGGAACTCCTTGGATGGAAATGCCCTGGATGCGAACGTGGATGGGTATGGCCTGGATGGGGTCACCTAGGATGGGAACACCCTGCATGGGAAACCCCTGCACGGGAACCTGCTGGAAGGGAACACCCTAGATTGGGAATGCCCTGGATGGGAATGCCCTGGATGGGAATGGCCTGTCATGAAACTCCCTGGATGAGAACACCCAGGATAGGGCTGCCTTGGATGGAAACGCTCTGGATGGGGAATGCCCTGGATGGAAACACCCTGCATGGGAAACCCCTAGATGGGATCCCACTGGAAGGGAACACCCTGGATGGGAACGCACTAGATGGGAATGGCCAGGATGGGAATGGCCAGGATGGGAATGGCCTGTAATGAAACTCCCTGGATGGGAATGCCTGGGATGGGGAATGCCCTGAATGGAAACACCTTTAATGGGGGATTTCAGGATCTTATGATAGAAATACAATATATGCACTATGTATTCCTGAGAATTATATATGGAAGAGTGAGGCTATTAAAGCTAAACTTCACTGTGCACCCCCCCACCCCCAGGTAGGTAATAAGTCAGGCTTAAAGAATAAATCCCCTGAAGTTAAAAAGGCATTTTAAGCTCTTTGAAAAATCTGTAAACACATCCTTCTTCAATATTGTGTTCTGGGCTTGCCCAATCTCAATGCAGAATGTTATGGTACAAATGCTGCCTGGTTACCCCATTTTCACAAAACAATGCGTTGATTTTCTACTTGTGCTACAAGCAAAAAAGGATTCAAGGTACATTACAATAAATTAAATTAATGCAAATCAGCAGCTAAAATCTTTCAGGACTGTTACATTAATTTGAAAGCCTTCACGATTACAGCATGTTCCACCAAATGACTGAAAGGCAGCTGAATCTGATTGGGCAAAAGTTGTTTACTGCAGTCTTTCCCCCTCTAAACTCTTAGGAAAGGGGGCCTGAATTACTGATAAGCACTTATTATGCACACACTGGTTACGGTTGGAATTAGCCATGGAATGGATCATTTTACATGTAATTAATGACAAAATGGAGACTTGGCCAAAGGAAATCACATTCTCTCAATTTTACTTACAATTTCAATAGGGTTCTATTTACCTAAACACTAATGCCTGTATTTTCAGAGCAATTTTACGTGGTCAAAAACACAATCAATAATCAATATTGCTACTTTCAAACAAGAATATTTTTTTAAGTCTTGATTCTGTTCCACCATCTGTGCTGCGCCCCCCAAGTGGCTGCTCACCTGGCATCTGTACCTGATTCTCCTAATTGACCAGGCTACCTAACTGGACTAGCCAGCTTCCCCAGTATGAGGAATTGGTTGACTTATATCTGTTTACTGAGATCCCTCAGATCCCTCAGAGCCCTGCTTTGTGTTTCTCTCTTTGCCCTGCTCACTGACTATGTGTCCCGATCCCCGTCTCAGTGCCAGCGTGTGTACCCATTCTGCAGTGTCTGTGCATGTGTCGGCCTTTCCCTTCCCCTGCAGGACAGAATGCCCAGGGTGGGGACTCCCCGAGTCTGTTCCCTTCCGGCTTCTCAACCCTCGCTTTCCGCCCCTGACTGCGACTCGTACCCCATGTTTTGGTTTGCCCAGTCTCTGAGGCGTCTCCTTACAAATATCACAAAATCACTAATACAGATGATCAGTAACAAAAACATCATCATCATCACCTTTAACAGCAATATTAATACAAGTAAGTTATGGGATGGGGTTAAGCATTGACAGAATTAAGGTGTGGCTAATCCTTCAACCAGTGAGTCAGCATGTTTCTCACACGCTGACTCACTGACCTCCTTGTTACCAATGTTACTGAAGCGATTCCTGCTTTTACCCCTCTTGCGTGAGCTCACAACTGTCTTGCTCCCCATCTGTAATGATGTGATCGACGCACACTCCTTCTCCCAACTGCCCGGAAAAATCAGTGCTGCCAAATGTCTCTTCCGTTTAACTTTGATGGTCTGGAAATACACACTGACACAGCTAATGGTCTTTCCAAGTCAATAAGCTAATTCAAATCAGCTCAGCATCTCAGATGGCATTGCAAAGAAATGACATTTGTGTAATAAATGTTTTTCTCAGAGAAAAAGAGGAGAGAATGTAGATAAAACACTCAAGTGAGGCTACCTGTGCTAGTGATGTTCTTTGGATTTAATATATAAATATTACCACACACACACACACACACACACACACACACAGAAACCTGTGCTCATAACATTCATTTCTATGGGAAAAACCCTAATTTCAACAATGAAAACCTTAACCCCTACCCAGCCCTAACCTTAACCATACGTAACCAAACAAAATACAAGTCTTTTGGTATTTTTATTTTTTTTTCCATCATAGACACAGATTGTATTGAATTCCCCCTCGTGGGATAAAAATGGTCCCCATAACATTAAAATAATGGGTCCCCCCCCCATGCACACACACACACATACATACAGACACAATCTCTGGTGATATTAAAAATACAATGAAAGTATTTGCATGATTTATTAAAATGAGCATTATAATTAGTGTATATTAGTATATATATTTGCATGTGCCTGAATGTGTGTGTTTGTGTGTGCGTGCTTTTTATTTAAGGTCAGGAATCATTACCACAAGACAAAACTAGGAGAGAACAAAACCAGAAAAGGATAATAATTATTAAATGGTAATTTGCAGCCTTGTGATTACAAGTTCAGACCACAATACCAGTTGTGACACATCATGCTGCCATGTTAATATTTAATGTTTAAAAGAAGAGTCTCATACTTTATTCATTCATAACTGAAAGCTTTTATGCCTTTTGTGCACAAATTGTTAAAGAGAAGCCCATGAGATAAAGTGTAGGAGCCAATTGCCTGGGACAGCTCTGACTAAAAGGAGAAAAAAATCTGCTTTTGCAAAACTGATGTGGCGACAGTGTTTGAGTCAAATAATCACCATTTACATGAAAACCAGCCTACAATTGCAAGTGTTTTTTTTTCTTTTTCATTAGCTGTTGAATCCAAATTTGAGTGCCTCTCTGGGCTTATTCTGTATTTCTGTAGGAGTGCAGGGAGCTCCTGCAAGAAGACCAACGTCACAAGTACAGAGTGAGGCCCTCAAGGAGATGCTATCCTGGAAGATTGCGAGGTGCAGTTTTCAAAACGGGATAAGAAAAGGTCCATTTTTGTTCTTAAGTCCATTGCTAGGCTTGACAGATACATACATGATGATGGCATCTTTGGCGGCTGCTTCTGTTTGAAATACATCCACACATTTTTCTTTCCTTATTTAAACTAGATAACCCTAGGTGATACTCCTCCACTTCCTTATATTTAACATATTTGAATCATTCGATTATCCGTCATAGCAGTCTCAGTTTACCTTTAAAGCACATCGTCTCAGAAGCATGCTTGTCAGCACCGGGCCTGGCCTCGTGTGACGATAGGGGGCTGCATCAGCTGGCCATTACAGAGCAATGGATGGGCCTCACTCCCTTTCTCTGTGCTACATGGACATCTGAGGCCAGCTGGGCTCACAGAGCCCTAGATGGGGCTGAGCAAACAGCACTCAGCCAGACAGCCAGCGAAAAGATGTATTATTATTTGCATATAGTATAGTATATGGTATATGGTATCTGGTATATAGTATATAGTGTATAGCATGAAGCTGCTGAATGTAAGTAAATGCTAAAAACAAAAGGTCCTTTTCCATGGCAGGAACTCGGCCTGATTGTACTTCCTGGAAGGTGGTTCCTGAAGTACTGGGGTGGGGCTTATAGGGATAAACTTTGCTGATTGGCTGACCACAAGCAGCGGCTATGCAGAAGTGCAGGGAAAACGAAGAGAAGAAGGGAAGCAAAAATGAAGCAGATTTATTATTGTAGTGCAGAATTACTTTTGTATTTCCATTACATTAAATGCATTAATTAATAAGTTTGGGAGAGAAATGTGATATTGCAATCTTGCTACTGCAGTAATTTGCAACAACAACAACAACAACTTTGAACATCATACTCAATATACTCGGTTTTTTTTGCTTGTTTTGTTTACAGTTTCAGTATAAATGTAGTACCTCCTAGCTGATATTAAAAGTACTCAGTCATGCCCTGTCAGATTTCAAACCTATGCACCAAACCTAGCAAAAAACAAACAGAAAATGACAGCATGCATTTTTTAAATGCCCCGCAATTTCAGCCATATCTCCCTTTAGCTACTCATCTCTTTATCTTTAATCAGTCATAACTTACAAACAACCCAAGTCCATTAATACAAAATGCCTGTCCTGTCTCTGATATCCAATGGCAAAAGGCCGATAACATCTCCAAAGAAGGCTTTGGTTAATGCTAACAGTATTAAGTTTACAGAAAGCGGATATTTTTGTTTATAAACCCTGCAATGACAGATCCTTTAACCGTTCCAACAGCACATCCCACGATCTGAATATCAACTGCTGTCGCCCACGGAATCCGTCAGTATCAGGGGACAAACTCCCTCACTCACTTGGGTGTCTTGTGCAATGAGCCATCTTTTATCTGATGAAAGCTGGAAGACCAGGAGGCAAAACAACAGAAGAAAACTGACATTATTGTCATTTTATGGGAACAGGATAAAAACACCTTTAAATACAATGTGAAGAATTGACTCAGATACAACCTCTGGGGTTGGTATCCCATCCAGGGCATACCCCAGCCTTATATGCTCCAGGGTCACACACCCCCGAGCAGAAAAAGAGGTTACAAGATCTTTGGATGGATGAACAACCTCTGTGCCTATAGAATTGTGGATTTTCTTCCATAATATTTCCATCTTGGGAATTTTTAAAGTAATAAACAAACAGTGAAAATATTTTTTTAAATGCATGCACCTCAATGCTGTATGCAAAACAATTTTTCCACTAGGAACCATAAATTATGTGCTATAATCTGTTAAAATAAAAAAGAAAATATTGTATTTAGTAAGTAGTTTTCACATGCTACGTTATTTTAAACATGGATAACAAATATCTATAGATATACAAATAGAAAGGAAGGACTTAAATATTCAATTTCAGTTCAGTTTATTTTTAAATACAGCAGAGTCTCTCCGTGGTGCTTTACATGGGTGTGTTGTAATATATGTGAAGATTGTATAGGACGTGATATTAGTAAATTACGTCGACCAGGCCTTCCCTTCAGGTAGGGCTGGGCGATATGGCTAAATATTTTATCGGATTTATTTATTTATTTATTTATAGGATATTTTTTCCTTAAAATTCCCAAAGGATTCCCCATAAACAGATTCAACACATGAAAAAGACAACAAATTCAATGAACTGCAAACTGAAATCTATAAAAAAATCATACAAAAATAAACTTTTTGTCATAGGGCACAGTGTTTTGTTTTTTCTATTAGTACTTCTATTGTTATGTTATTTTTAATTTTCAATTGAAATCTAGGTTGGTTTCAGGTAGTTTTCAGTGCGTTTTTAGGCATATTTCTGTTGAGTTTTTATTTATTTCATTTCAGTTTAAGGTGTTTTCTTTCTAGGGATAAACTGAAAAGTTGTAGAGCTATTTTTTATGTATCTTAACTTCAGAGAATCCAGCATGAATACTTTAACAGAGTTTTAGCGTCACTATTAGTAGAAATAAAAATATAAAACCTCAAGAATAAAGTTGGAACTTTCAAGAACAAGGTTGTGATTCGTGAGAATAAAGTCATAATAATTTGAGAATAAAATCATAAAGTTACAAGATAAAAGTCATAATTTTTCAAATTTAGCCAAAACCTGCAGATCGAGGAACGGATCTCTGTCATCCCAGGGTGGGGATCTCTCTCATCCCAGAATCTTTCTGGATCACCATCAGTGGACAGGTAGGCTAAGTTTACAAAATGTTCAATGAGCTTTAGAATGTTTAAAATACGACAGAGTTTTGTAGATTTTATCGTGGTGTGGTGTCACCATATCAGAGGTGTTGCAAGCAAATAGGCCGTCATTGTATGCAAACATGCAACTTAGCCAGGCAGTGGGTGTACAGTATGACTGGAGGCAGAAAATGTGTAGAGCACGTTTATTAAGGTTGCCATTGTCAGGCAAGGCAGGGGTTACAAATGCTCAATTTAGACGTAATGCAGCCACATCGATGTAGTAGCCTAAAAAGCTGAACACAATGTGCAAGGCTAGGGACAGTAACATCATGGTTTAGTTTCGTTGTTCATATACATTCTTTCCATTCTGGAATGACTTTGAAGTTACCTTATCGTAGCCTATTGAATTTGGTTTGTTTATTCCACAGTTCCATAATGGCAGAGAAACTGTCCGATGTAACCTTTCTAAGAGACAGGGGCGTCTCAGAAGTAGTCATTAATTTGATGGAAGAGCAAAAGGTATTATCCAGATTAGAACATGAATGCTCAGTCATCTGCATGCATATACAGACAGTCCCTGGGTTACGATGGTCTGTGGTATGATATTTCGACTATGCGATGGGTAAATGTTTTTCACTTTCAGTACATTATTCAATAAATTACAAGAGATATTCAACATTTTATTTGAAAATAGGCTCTTTGTATTAATGATTTGGCCCAACTGTCGAGTAATGTAAGTGTTCTAAGCATGTTTTTAAGGTAGACTAAGCTAGGCTATGATTTCTCTGAGGTTTGGTGTACTGTATTAAAATGCATTTTTGCCTTCTGATAGGTTTATCGGAATGTAACCCCATCGTAACCTGGGGAGGCTGTACATGTTGAGTTCACTTGCAGTTGTTCAAAAGATACGCTTTGCACCATTTTGCTGTACTGTACTTTGCAAATTTAAGTGGCATTCAGTCTTTAATTGAATGTTATTACATTTAGCAGAAAGGTGTAGGCCACACAAATGGAGGTTGGTTGACTTTTTCTCCATTCAAATTTCAGTTGTACTGTATGTCTCAGTAAAATTACCTGGGAATTTACCTGCAGTCTCAGACATGGATCATTAGTTTTTTTGAAAGTGGTTAAAAGTAATTATTTTTCAGAGAACACAAATGACTCGAGTGTATCACATCATTTGTTGTTTCAGACAAAATAATCCGTTTTATGTGTGAACAGAGTCTCACCAAAATATACCTGAACAAAGAATACTACATCTTGACTATTTTGGGTGCATTTGCCTGAAGCCATTACATAATCACAATGAAACATGGACCTAAATGATAAATATAATTACATTTTTCTTTTCACCCATTTCATTTGTGATTTTTTTTCTTTTGAGTCATTTTTGTGATTTTTCTCTACATTTATAAATTGGTAACCCTTGCACATAAGTTAACATGTTTGTTCCTTCGCCTCTTGAAGATTGACAAAGATGTCATCATGGAGGATGCAGAACTGGCCAATTACCTTCCCTCATATGGAGACAGGATCGCACTCTTTAATTTTTGCTGGCGTCAGACAAACTCCTCAAAATGGAAGCTCGGCCTTTTCGAAAAGCTAAGGGGAAAAAACTTCAACTTAGAAAAGATAAAAAGGAAGGTGAAGAGGAACCACATACCTCATGCAAAACGAGGGATAGACCAAGACACTCAATGCGGAATATTGAAATCGGATGGATTCACACTGAGGATAAAGTCACAAAACCGGCCAGAGCAAAGGGAAACTTGGAATAAACATACAGGGTGACTTTAATGAGATACTGAAAGGAAAGGGATAATTTTTTTTTCCAGTTGGAGAATCTAGCAAAGGTCACAAATCTAACTTTGAATTTGATGTTTGGGACTTTACGCAAAATCCTCTCCCTAAGGATATGTCTATTGGAATGATACATAACTGTCATACTGTCCATGCTGTAGTTCTACAGAGCAACCCATCCAAAACCAGCCCTGAACAAAACATCTGTTGATGAACAAGCCAGTTCTGTCTCAGCAACTGATTCATCGCCACTTTGTGATGGACTTACACCTGAGTCTACACTGGAAAAAGCAGGGGAGCAGTATGAGATAGATAGATCTCAGGCTCTTCCAGAGGTCTTCATTGTTTCAGATCAAATTGAGACCACACAGTCCTCAGTTAACACCAAACACCCTACAAGCACATATGTCAGGGTTATTACTGATTCTATTTATCTGTCTGTCACTGTGGAACATGCTATTGAAGAAACCATTTCAGATACTGTACTGTAGTAACAGATAACTCTGACCCTGAGATCACTTTTGGTGCACAGCGTGTGATTGATGTTGACTCTCTGAGTGAGACACTAATCTATGAGCCAGATGAGCTCCCTCAAATTGTTCCTCCTGCTTTGCTTAGAAAAACATTAGTCATTCATTACTCAAATAGCTTTAATGACATTATAGATGCAGTTTCTGACTCTGAGATTATGAAATCATCATTGTCAGTGAGACGTTTACTTTCTGACAACTCAGGGGAAGCACCTACTGGGTTGGTGTTCTCAGAGATGTCTAAAGTAGCTTCTGGACAGAATTCTATGAGTGTTATACCCTTGGGACTTTGAAAGTACCTTTCCTTAGGCATGATTTCAATGTGGAAAAAAGGAAGGGAGTTTGCCGGATTTTTCTCAAAAGGTTTCAAGATTGCAAATACTTCCCTATTGAGCTTGCTCCACCATTTCATGAGGAGACACTATTTGAGTGAGTGTGCAGTGAACTGAGGGCACACTTTTTGCAGTTTGTGATTTGTGAGATGGTAATACAGACAGAAATTTGTTGGTAACCTTTTCCACTGAGAGCAGACTGATCTTCATTGGTCCCTTGAGCAAGGCCCTTAACCTCCAGTTGCTGCAGGGAGTTGCTTTCTCAGTTTCCCAGTTTGAGTTCTTTTAAAACATTATTTGTATAAAATATTTACAGAGCCCCTTAAGTGTCAGGATAGAAGAAAATATCTCGTAGTTATCCGAGCTCTCCAGTTAGTAATTCATGCTCTCTGGTGACTAACTAGAGAGCATAGATTAGTAACTCAAGCACAATTTAATAACTTTATTAACTGGAGAGCATGTACTGCTACAAGAATATTTTTCTATCATGACGCCTAAGCCGCTCTGTAAATTTTCACTGAACTGTTGAAATACTTAAGTAAAGTTTACTTATGCTCTATTTTAGGAAAGCTATGATCTTAAACTTGTGTAGCTTTGTGATAATCACTGTGTATATACAGTTCTGTACAAAAGTCTTAGGCAGTCAAAGAAAATTGTTTAGATTATGTCTGTCAGTGTGTTAGCTTAGCTAATTCAACACCTCTCCTAAGTGACCCCTGTATTTGCAGTAACTATCCCATAAAAATCATTGAAAAGACAGTTTTAAACGTAACATTCAGTTCATAATTTGCATTGAACTGTAAAATAATCAGGGATGCAAACTTGCCATTTTGATAATCTTATAACTTCACCTTCTGGGGAAAAAAATCCTGGCTACAAACTAGCACTTACAACTGCAGCTGACCTCAAGACTGAAGAAGATCAAGGTTTGGTTACCAGTTTCATAGTAAATTCCCAGTGGTTAATATTGCCATTTAAAATTTCAATTATCATTAAAAGCATGCTAAATTGCCGCATTTTGAAATACTCACATGAAATGCTGGGCAGCATTAACCAAACTTAGCAACAACCTCCCAGAGGCTGGTGTGCAGGCAAAGCAATGCGACGCGGGTATGTTCTGTGTCAGTGAAGCAGGTGGAAGGCAGTTACAGGGCTGGGGAGATTTTTCAGCCTGGGAAGAAGATGAAGTCTGAAGTGTGGTCATATTGTGGTTTTTAATCTTGGTGACCACTCCCACTACTTTATAGTGAATGCAAGGTAACTTAACGTTTAGCTCAGTGCATGATGTTGGAACTTCAGAATGGGGGAAAGTTTTATGGTTTGTCTGTCTAATTTGCTAATAGCTTGTCATTAATGTAAACTGAAGCTTTCAGGGTAAGCTACTTTTGTAGAAAGACCACACGGTGTCAGTGATGTCGTTGAACATGCACTTTTTTTTGCATCAGCCGCAGAGCTAGCTAAATGCCCATTTGCTTGTTGCTTGTAATGGATAAAACAACATCCCATGAACCATTTGCGATATTTTTTGACCCCACTAGGTGGTGCTTTTGGATTGCTTTGGGGCATGATTTGGGCCCTTTATGAACAGAGAGCACCATCTAGTGGGGCTGAAAAATGCAACAACATGCTTTTCAACACTGGTGCATGCGCGACTCACATCCACAGTTGACTCTGATCCTGTAGTGACTTACCTTTTGCACCCTTGGTGAGCTAATAGCCCTGCTAAGAAATGCCTTTGTGAACAACTCCTCACCCACCCGTCCTAATAGGAGGATGCTGAACAGACGAAATAAAATAAAAAAATTACAAACAAAAAAAAAAGTTTTCTCATAAGAACCGTCTGCCAAGAACTAAACCGTAATTAACTCCTGACATAGGCCTGGTGGAACACAAATTTTATTCTATACACATCCACATTGCCTCCTGTCCAAAAAGACGTTTGCAAACGTCACATGCACTGTATACAATCCTGTACGGTAAACTGCATCCACACTGTTCCTGTACTTCTTTAGAAAGACATGTTAGACGAGAGAATACACATTAAGATAATAAAAATTACAGTAAAGTAAATAAGTGCGTAAAAAACTTTATTATCTCCATCAAGTATTACTGGTACTATAAGTCAGGTGGGCTATGCACAGCTGACAGCACAGTCGTTTCGTTTACACCAGCTACATATGGCACACAACAGTCACACATGTCTGCTGTGTCACACTCCAATCAGGAATTTTCAAGTCTGTTTTAACCTTATGGGACTTCGGACATACAGGCGGTCGGATGTTAAGATGCACATCTATCAAAGCATCGTAGCAGCACCCTTTGAAAAGAAATCGCCACTGATCATTTTGAGAGAACAGCTCAGCTTGAAGGGGCAGCCACGTCTCAGTTTATTATTAATGTGCCAAAGTGCTGGTACAGTATTACTGTATAAGTAGCACTAGCAGAAATATCCAAGTGATAAAATGTATGGGTTGAAAGGTGAGATAGATTTTAAATAATGAGAAATGTCTATTTCTTCAACTTAGGGGTCTGTTAAATATTTTAAGCATTGGAGGACACTAGAACAGGAATTAGTCTTGCATTTTAGTGACCAGATATGGCTAGTAATATTAGCTAAAATATGCATGCATGTTAAAATTAGGGTTGTGAACCAGTTAAAAAAATGTATTAATCACAAAGTTTTCTGTGACTAATAATTAATCTCACCAGCATTAATATTAAATATTTACATATTGAATACCTACATTAATGCACAATTAACTCAAAGGGGAGCATATAGGTTATTCTCACAAAGTCATTAAAGTCATTCTTTGAAGACATACTCAAATTATACAACTTAATTGTTTAAAATGTCGATTTTACCTCTGGGGTAATACATCGATTTTGTAATATTATGATTAATTTCAGTAATAAACAACATTTCATTAAAACCAGGACAAGAATGGGAGACAAAACAAAAAAAGCAAGCAAAAATATGCATCTTATCATACAAATGATTGTTTATTGTTGTGACAAATAGAGACTCTGGGATCCAAATTCAGAGCAGATCGGATTTATTACGAACCGATACAGAAAGATGTGGAAACGGCAAACAGGTTATCATGGTCCGGGTCACAGAGCAGGAGTCATTAGCTGGGAAAATCAGTCCTACAAAGTAATGAGGAACAAAAAAGGCCTAAGTGCACTAGGGGAGTCCAAGAGTAGCGGGGGCTTTGTGGCACTGGATCAGGAAGGATGAGCAGATCAGGGTAACAATGACGATAGAGAAGGTGATTGCTGATCCTATGTTTGCACGCAGGGCATGACAATTGTGTGGTACCTTCAATAAAGCTGACAGAATAAAGAAAAAATCTAGTTTTGTGTTCTTAGATTTTTGGCTACCTATTTCAGGAAAATAGTTTAAAAACAATAATCAAATCAGAGCAACAAATGACATAATTTAATATACCAAAAGATTAAGGTAACGTCAATTGCTCTACATAAAAATAAATACTGTACTGTATTTCATTATAACATTTTTTTTTTTTAATTCAAGTTCCTGAGGATTACCCATATTTTAAAATGTGTTTAATGGTTTAATATGTGATGAACATATTAATTTTCAAAACAAAGTATAGGAAGTATAAGCTTAATCTGCTTTTCAAATGGATAGAAGACAAGATCAGACATGGTATTATAAGGAGGAATGTTAAACGATTTTTTTAATCACAAACCTTGGTGATTAATGACATGTGTTACGACGGGACGGGAAAGCAGGCAAGGGGAGCCGGGAATACTCGAAACGGGGTTTAGTCAGGGTAAACTAACTCGAAACATGCAACGTTAATGACAGACCTGGGGAAACGGACTTGAACACGGACTGAAATACTGTACACAAGACAAGCCGAAAATAACAGGAAACAGGCGATGACAATCAGGGTAGTACACATGCGTAATGAGGGGGCGTGGCACACACGAGGACTGGAGACACAGGTCATGATAATATGTACCACGTGTACATATAACTGAAGGAAGATGACAGGTGGATTGATCAAAAATTTGGCAAATCACTCTGAAAACAGAAGCCTGACAGTCACTGAAAGTGCACTTTAAACTTTCGACACTGTTACAATTCACGGCCCCCGTAAAGTGATGTTGCTACTAGGTGTGTGAGCACTAAAAAATAAAGGTGTGGATTCGATCTCTTTGCTCGCTGTGCTCATTTAATGGAGACTTAATTTAAATAAATTAGCAGCGGTGCTCTAGTCTGTTTGAAAGACCCGGCGGAGTTCTCATAACACCTAACAGCCTACAGAATCATGATGCCTGGAGCTGGAGATATGGCAGATGGACTCTTTGTTATATGTGATGGCGGAAGAAAGTTAAGATATATTTCCTAATTTTACATTTGAGGAGGAGCAGTCATAGTACTATGATGCAATTGTGCAGAAATTTGAGGAGTATTACATGTCAAAACGTAACTGCACATTTGACAGGCAGGGCGACAGGTCAATAGAAGAGTTTGAGCGGGACCTCCATGCTACTGCAAGACACTGTGACCTTACAGAAAGAATGATCATCTGCTACACCAATTCCTCAGAGGGCTGTCTGAGCGTGAGCTAAAAAAGTTACTGTGTCTCATTGCTATTCAAGAGGACCTTACTATGCCCAGGGCTGTTGAGATTGCAAAACAGACTGAGCTAATAGGTAAAGAGATTGGAGTCAACACAACGACAAGGAACATTACCAAAAGCCTACCAAGCGTAAGCATCAGAGTTACAAAGACAAGAAACAGTCTAAGGCTACCAATTTGTCTGTTAAACAGAAAATAACATACTCAGGGATTAAATGTTCACGTTGTTGCTTCTCACATGGATCACAGGTGCCTTGCCAGTGGTAGGACATGTCACTACTGCCAGGCTAAGGGGCATTTTGCCAAGATGTGCATGAAGCTAAAGCAAGTGCAGGAAGTCACAGAAGATGACTTCCAGCTTGACTCGTTGGAGATCAATGACACTACTGAATAACTGTGGTCCATGGGTAGAGAGACTTTTGTGGCTCCCAGGTGAATTTCAAGATAGACATTGGTGCTGATGTGATTGTAATTAGTAAGACCATATATGACACTTTGAAAAAAAACTTTTACTTAAGCCATGTTCATTAGTGCTAAACTCACCAGGTGGCAGACTGCACGTTGAAGGTAGTTTTTTATGGCACTATTCATCACAACAATGTTGATCATAAAATTACAGTTATTGTTGCTAAAAACAATCTGAAGAATAACCTTCTTAGCCAAAGTGTGTCTGCAAAGCTACGACTGATACAGTGGGCAGATGAGGTTGGCTTTATGAAGGTGCCACTGATCCACATCGAATCAAGCTTAAAGATGGAGTCCAACCATTTGCTGTGCACACAGCCCAGAATATAGGATTTCACCTAATGTCAAAAGTTGAAAGTGGAGCTGTGTTCCATGCAGGATGATGGTATCATCCAGCCCATCGAAGCAAGGTGATGTGCTCCTATGGTTACAATTATCAAGTGCTCAAGAGCAGTTTGAGTGTGTGCTGATTTTAGAATGCTTAATCAGAGCATCAAGAGACCATTTATTAACTTACCAAATCTGGAGGACATTGCACCCAAGCAAGATGGTGTTAAGTACTTCTCCACCATGGATGCAATGAGAGGGTTCCACTAGGTGCCTTTGGATGAGATGAGTATGCCTCTCACAGCCCTCATCACTCCATTTGGGAGAATCTGCTATCGCCGATTGCCAATGGGCATTAAAATAGTACGGAGATGGAGCAGGTCCTGAAGGATCTACCTGGATGTGTTGTTATTTTAGATGACATCCTTGTACGGGGTTTGTCACTGGAGGAACACAACAGGAATCTAGCTATAGTTCAGCAAAGCATCAAAGAAATAGATCTAATACTAAATGAGGACAAGAGTCAGATTGGGAAGCAGGAAGCGAGGTTCTTCAGACATCTGACCTAGCGCTGATAAGATCCATCCAATTCTCACCAAGCCAACTCCAACAAATGTCACCAAGCTATGGTGTCTGTGTGGTATTCTAAATTATGTCTAAGTTTATACCAGGTTAAGCACTACTCTGAGGCCTGTGACTGATCAACTGAGGTCTGACACTGTGTTCAGATGGGATTCCTAGCAGGAGACAGCACTGGAGGTAGCTAAACAGCTGCCAGATCCCATTCCTCCAGCACTATAGCTTAATGAGGATGCCATTGTCAGTGCTGATGCTAGCAATTATGGTATTGGTACATGTCTGCTAGAGAGAGACCCCAGTACTAAGCTACTTCTCCCTATAGAATTTGTTTCACATACCTTGACACCATGTGAAGGTAGATATGGTCAGATTGAGTAGGAGTGCCTCGCTCTGGTCTATGCCTGTGAGAAGTTCCATAAGTATTTGGTTGGGTTGCCTGAATTTAAACTTTGGATGGACCATAAGCCATTGGTACCACTAATCTCCAACAAGACACTAGACCATGCACCTCTACGGTGCTAATGCCTCCTCATCCAACTCATGAGGTTCACGCCAACGGTGAAACATATTCCTGGCAAGGAACTGGTAGAAATCCGGTGAGGTCAGTGACTTCTCAGGAGCTAACTTTGGCTGACAAGAGTATCATGCTAAAACAGTCATGGCTAACTTACCTGTCACGGAAAGCCGCATGACACGACTCCGTCAGACCGTGATTCAGGACACAGAAATGTGTGATGTTATCAACTTTGTGGTCAATGGATAGCCTGTATACAGTGCCATTCCTACAAATCTTAAAGCATTCTATGAGGCTCGAGCTATGTTGTCAGTATCAGATGTCCTATTAGTCTACTGGAGTAGGCTAGCAGTATCAAGAAGTCAGAGAGCTGAAATACTAGGATGCCTACATGAAAGCCACCAGGGTTTTAGAAAATGCAGAATGTTGTGTGTGGTGGCCAGGACTTCATGGAGAACTCAAGACTTTATGTGATTAATGTACTACATGTTTCGTGCTGCCGAAGCAGACTGATGACACTGCTATCCAGGCTACGGATAGCGTCACTAAGGCTCGAGCTAAGGAGCTATGATCATCATTATGGATCTCATCCCCTCAAGCCTCTACCTACTGGGGCTAATGTATTACTAAGGGAGGGAGACATGTGGTCAAAATTGGGAACTCTTGTGAGTGGGGATACTCTCAATCGTACTTATTTAGTGAACTCTGACACTGGACTTCAAAGTCGGAACAGGAAGCACTTACTCCCTTACCTAAAGCGACTGGATACAGGAATTAGTCCTGTGTCTGCTGCACAAGTTGCCAAGTTTGACCTATCAATTGGAGTCCTAGACCTTCCTGTCTCAGAGCATATCACTTCTCGGTCTGGTCTCCCAAAGAATGCGTCATTGCCTCTTGTTTCGAGGGCTGAACTCCGAGACCCCATGCCAGGCTCTACTTCGCCAGGTCAAATAAGACGTCCAACAAGACAGTGTCACCAACCAGCTTATTTGATGGACTGTTACACCAAGTGACTTTAAAGTGTTCAACAGTCTAAACAGGCTCTAGTCTGGTTTAATGTTCTGCTATATTTGGTTGATAAGCATTATGGTATTTCATTAGCATTTCAGAAATGTTTTAGAATTTGTGTAACTCTAGTGCTTGCTAAATTAGGATGTGTACATCACTGCATTCTCATTTAGTAGTAATTGTGCCTCTTATATATAACTTTGGATGATATACAGTACTTATTTAAGTAAAAGATGCCATGGTTCAGGTCAATTTACTTGGAATTGGAGATCCTTAAGTGTTTAATTTTAATGTTAGTTAAAATCTTCGAATCTGAGGTAAGTACAGTATAATGGAGTATTGACAACTACTTGTGTTAAAGTTAACACTTATCTAGGAATTTTGTCGATTGACGTATACAGTTGATTGTTAACCGGATAGTATTAGGCTTCCCTTGTTGTTTCGATAGTTGCACTGTATTATAGTATTCTTTGGGAAAATCCACAGATTGTTTTTTAAAGGGGGAGATGTTCAGATGTGATGTTTATTATATATGTACGACACCATACTGATTTATGACTCCATAAAGTGAGTACTAGGTTTGTGAGCACTAAAAAGTAAAGCTGTGGACCCAATCTCTCGGCTCTCTGTGCTCATGTAATGGAGACTTAATTTGACGTAGACTTAACTACGGCTTAAACAGTACTCACACTTGGCCCGGTTGCCTTGTACCATGGCCAAGCACGATTGCTCCACTCCTCACTCCCCCACTGTCCTGCATTCACATTGCACTTAATGATCCAGGTCCAAGCAGGCTTTCATCATTACTATGCAACTTTTATTATGAAGAAAACATAGGAAGGAAAGTGCTGTTGTGTAGCACAGTGGAATTCATGATTAATGTCCTTTTTTGAGGCTTATTAGATTTGCTTTGGGTGCAATGACACACAAGTTGTCAGGGTCAGCCCCTGTTGTCCCACTCTTCCCCATTTTACCAGCAGGCATTGCTGATCATCCCGTTCTTCATGTTAATCTTTGTTTTCCCCTGTTCTCTGTTGGTCTCATGGCTCAACACATTGAGCGTCCAGTTGCCTATGGACCTTTCTGTCCTGTGTTTGAATCCCATCTCCTCTGTTTTTGTATTTTGCTCCCTAGTGTTCCAGTTGTTTCTTTAGTTCTGGTGTCTGATTTTCTAGTTGGTTTCTGTTTTGTTCCTTGTGCCCCTGCTTGTGTCTTTACCTGTTTACAGTAATTCCCTAGTGTTGGTTTCTGTTTCCCTGTTTCTTTGGCTAGTTCTTAGTTTCCCTGTCTTGCTCCTTTTGAGTTCATTAGTTTCACCTGTGCCCTGTTTTCCTGGTCTCTGTTAATTAGTCTCACCTGTCCTGTGTTAGTCTTATTACTCAGTTTGGTTTCTGTATTTAAGTCCCTGTTTCTGTTCTGTTCCTCAGTGGTTTGTTGATTGTGATTATGTTTGATGGTTGGCTTCTCAGTGTTCGATGTGTATTTGGTTTTTGTTATTTAGTCTTGGTTAATCCCCTTTGGTTTTTGACCCCTCGTGGTCCTTTTGGTTTTGTGTTTGTAGTGTTTTCTGTTTTATTTAATAAATCCCCCATCTGTCTCTTTGAGCCACAAGAGGGTCGTCCACCTTTTTCTGTTAGCACTATGCCACGTTCTCACGCCCGAGCCGCCCGAAATCATGACACAAGTACCAAATATCTTTGAGATCTTTCTGGATACTCTCATTAGCTATGATTTCCAGCAAACACTGCACCTCTGCTGTAGACCAAAGTGATCCAAAGTGATGTTTCTTATATGTTTGTTGCTACCTGATCTGTACACCCTACCTGATCTGTACAGCCTCCTAAAATATGACCATGTTAATGGTTCATAAAAATATTCTGGTTTTTAGTAAGATATCAAAACTTAGCATTTGTATGTATAGCATTTCTACTTAAACTGAAAAAAAAAAAATGATTAATGTCCTTATTTTGTGGCTTATTTGGAGTCATTTTGGGCACAATGACACAAATTAGGTATTCAACGGAGCGATTTTTATTTATTTGAGTTATAATAATAACGTATCAATGAAACTACAGGCTACCTTTTACCAAATATCTCAGAATTTATGCAGACTAGTGTTGCACGGGATACCAGTACTGAAAAGATACCATGGTACTGCATTTTTGTAAGCTGTTCGGTATTACATTTCTTCAGTACCAGAGCTAATTATACTATTACAGACATCGTCAATGCTATATGTCGCCAACCATCGAATCAGAACCATGGACTCGGTATGTCTGAACCACTACTGAAACTCAATTATACCCCATGTTAGAATTCAGCTATTTAAATATGATCTCCATAGCTCCAAGCCAGTGATTTATGCAAGGGACTTTATAGTACAGCAAGATCTTATAGCAAACAGGATACATTAACATCATCAAACTAGCATCTGTACCTACAGGTTATTATGTTACGCTGTGCTTTAAGCAGTTAGATATTCAAGCATTATGCTCTGTGTGGGAAGTTTTGTATGTTTATTGAGCAGACGAGCAGAAGAAAACAAGAATCTGCTGTAACCTTTGTGGGCGCTTATCTGTTCACTTCTTTTACGGTGGAGGGTATCGCTGATGAATTTGATCTTGGAAGAAATACGCTTTACAGTTTTCTGTGTTCGTGATTTTTTTTTTTTTAATTCTTCATCACAGACCCTTCGCAAAATCCATATAAGGAATCATATCATAGCAATTCCTTCTCCATCCAGTCCCCAATACTCTCCTTACACATTACGTTTTCACAATGCAGTTTTGCAGAAAAGAATTACATGATCTGTACAGCCTACAAAATCCATTCCTTCCGAGTTTGGGTCACATGTAATGTACACATGCATATGTATGTGTCTGTCAGTTACATCATTGATGTCATGTCTGTGTTCTGTACTCGGGCACAGTTAAGGCCAATTCATACTTGACTTTTCCACGTGCGGTTTCAGTTGCTGACAAAGGGACGTAACGTAAATATCGTCATCAAGGGTTGGCTGCGGTCGGTTAGCGTGTAGCACAGATTATTATGTCTAGTGGAAACTTAGGAATGGCTGAGAGGCCAGAGGCTTCAGAAACCAGAGAAAACCACGAAGTTTCAAAAGGTGCAAACTTTTATTCTATTCTCTCAAAAAAGTGCCCAAAGTATTAGCAAAAACAAAAATAATCATCTAAAGCAGGCTATATCCTGGCAGACCCTGCATTAATAACAGCCTTCCCCGTTTAGCACACTCCCCAGGGTTTCTACAGAATTTAACCCCTCCCCTTGGAGCAATTAATCCAACAATTAACATCCTCAATGTAACACATCCCTACGGAGCCCCTCTGGTGACATAGGAGAAAAAAATATATATTGCGTGGAAACAAGTAAAATTTCCAGGATGTTGTACGCTGGTCTAATGCACTTATGGATGAGGCCTTTAGGAAGTAACATGTGTCACTTATGGATGAGGCCTTTAGGAAGTAACATGTGTCACTTATGGATGAGGCCTTTAGGAAGTAACATGTGTCACTT
>JAODLC010000015.1:20857497-20885745 GCA_026781145.1 Hippopotamyrus pictus | reverse complement strand
CGTTTCCCCAGATCAGTCATTGTGTAGTGTTACGTAATGTGTTCGTGGATGTCTGCCTCGTCATTATTAAAAACCCCGTTTGCCCGTCCAACTGGCTTCATTCGCCTGCTTACCCGCTTGCCCGCACCGCGCACCGTGACAGTGTGTGTGTGTGCCTGTGTGTGTCTCTTGCTGTTCCAGTACAAGCTGCCACTTTTCAGGGTTTGCTGGGGTGTGTGGGACCCCGCTCAGCAGGATCTCTACAAATATGGCCAATTGGACGTGGTTGTTTGACAGTCTCAGTGCTGGAAGGTTGCATGTTGATGGGGGGCAGCTTCAGTGTTTCCCCAGAGAACAAAGACTTATATGCGAGATATGAAGTATCTTTTTTGCTAAGTAGCAAAGGCCATAATCCCAAATTTAGCACTAAATCCTTTGTAGGCCGACATAATGCTCCCATAAGCTGACTAATTCCTAAGAACCTGCTTACTGTTTGCTCTCGTTCCTGCATTTACCTAAAGAACAGAGACGACAAGAGTACAGCTATATGCCTTTAGCGTGTATGGTTGCCTGGTTACATGTGAGGTGGAGGATTGCTGGCTTGTGATTGGCTGCCTGGGCCCCTGCCTCAGTATGGGGGAGCCCTAAAAGGGTTTGTAATGCCTGTGGATTAAACAGCATGTCATTCAGGAACACAGTGCTACCTTTGACAGTACATATTAGCTGCAGAAGGACAGTGTATGTAGGCATTGCAATCAGGTAAAAAAATGATTGAAATGCTACTGTGTATTTGAATAATATACATGTCATGAGAGCAACATTTCTTTTTTTGAAAATCCTGGCAAAGCACAGGCAATCCAGTGTTCCCAAAGGCACAGCAGCAAAAAGCCCTCCAAAAACTGCTAAAACCCCCAATTATGAAGACGATGAAAAAAATCCTACTTGCTAATTTGCCATAACCTCATCAGCGTAACATTTAAAAGCCCCCACAGCCTTGCCTGTGTGAGACGTGGGTAGGGTTAGCACTGCTGATGAAATGGAAAGCCCATTAAGACACGCTAATTCCCTGCTGATGGTGAGTTTTATTGCACACTGTTATAGCTGTGGGGAAGACCAGTGACCAGGGGCCGTGCATCATTGAAAACCAGTGACCCTGGGGCAGCAGTCATTGAGGTTCCTCTTCATTGAGGCTTTGGCTTGTACTCACAGGCAGGGCTCCTGTAATCTCATCATATGAAGCTCATGGTCATTTTATACGGGTCTGCCAGAATTACCTGTCCCCACAGGTAATTAATGGTAGTGAAGGCTGGAAATTATTTTAAATTACAAATATTACTGATGTCTGAACACTGCACCCAGAGAGACTAACAGCAGTATAAATATACAGATTGAAAGTTTCCATTTGGAACATGCCAAGTGCAGAGATGTCACTAGGATATATGTATCCAAGGGAGCTGAAGCAGATCACAAGATATAGGATAAAGTGTGCTTAACACGCAGTGATCACAGCGGTCCACCTGGCTGAAGGTGGACAGCGCAGGACTTAAACTGACTAACATTGTAAAGCTGGTTTAATCTCAGGTTCATCTCAGATTGAAGCTGGAAATGCGTGTTTGGTGATTTACATTTCACCTCAGCCTTTCAGCCTTGG
Organism: Hippopotamyrus pictus; assembly: GCA_026781145.1. Lineage (NCBI taxonomy): Eukaryota > Metazoa > Chordata > Actinopteri > Osteoglossiformes > Mormyridae > Hippopotamyrus > Hippopotamyrus pictus. The sequence continues at coordinate 20,884,115 of JAODLC010000015.1, read as the reverse complement.
TACTTTGTGTCAGTGCAGCCGACCGAAACACCAAAGATTTATGCTTATTATCTACAGGCAGTAAACGGCAAGCTTGAAAGATATGATTATGGATTAAGGAAGTGTGGAAGTGAAACTCCACAGCGCCTGATTCTCTGCACAGTTTTCTGTGCATTGTCAGGATATGCTATACCATTCGCTGTCTTACTCATTGTGAGAGGAGGGCAAGGACAGCATCCATTTAGCCAGGATGAGTCACGTTTCTGTTCATTTTCTCCCACTTGATCCTTTTTAATTGAGTTTTTGAGTTCATGTGTCCTTTCACTCTCCCAACAAGCCTGAATCCAAGAAGGGTCCAAGAAACCATCTTGAGCACTTTCTGTTTGTCTGACAGGATGATTTTGCTCATGAAGTTCTTTCATTTTCTTTTCACCCATGATAATGAGAATCTGCAAAAACAGTCCATATTCCCAAACTCATCCGTCACCCAGTTCTGTTTGTGAACCAGCTTCCACTTCCTTTATGCATCGTTATATCCCATTTACAATATTTTTAGAGATTAATGTGCATGTTTTTATTCTCACAAACTTCTAGTCAATCATATGAATCAGTATTTGGGAATTCTAACTTCAGTGAGGAGCTTCGAAGTACTTTAGGTACAATTAATCTAAATAGTCTATTTATATACAAAAATTAAGAGCAAAATTTCACAAGGAATTGTGCTGGGCATCACGAATTAACCCTAAACCTCTGCTAACACACATCTGCTTTTGAAGGATTACTACTCATTTCCATTGTCCTCTCAGTGTAGAGTTTATGCTGGTGCTATACCTGGCTATTGCTGCTTCTCCCTACGACCAATTAATAGCAGCACCACCATGAATAACGGCTGAAAACGCACACTGCCGCCCCAAGTGTGTGACTGCCGCTGCCATAAACGGCATCCTCTCAGCGACACTGCTCTTCCTGCGAGGCAAACCAGCGGCAAGGAGGGCAGAGTAATGGGTGAGTGACCTGCCCCCCAGCCGGTGTTAATAAAAAACCCCATAATAGTGGGAGCACTCAAAGAGGCATTAGTGGAGCAATGTACTCCTATTAAACGTGTCAATCAAGGCAGGTCTCACCTTAGTGTCATCAGGCCTCTTCTGCATTCAGCCTCCTGCCCTGAGGTGATCTTCACATTGGCCTCTTGCTCCGTCCTCCTGTCTGGGTACTAACCGTATTACACGAGCCAGCCTTTTCCCTCCCCATTGAGAAAGCAGTAAATCCACTGTGACAGTAGCATAAACTGAAACACTACGATGTAAAATCAGGCAGCTCTTTCTGTCCATTGCCAGCTAATTTTACTTCAGTCAAACTTGGGTATGTCCATATACTGCACTTAATAAAATGCCACGTCAGTATTAGCTACTGCTCCTTTTTTCAATAAGAATGCTGATTTTGCTGTTTATTTTATCTCTTATTACTTGTTAACAAATTAAGGTAATCCAAATAGAAGGGCCTTCAGTCTAACAATGGCTGGTTTAGAGCACATAGGGAAGATCCATAAACAAGAGGATTGTGGAGGCAGCGGGAGCTGAATGCTAAGCTTTGTGTGTTGCATTATCTTCTATGACATGCTTCAGTCATTTCATATGTTAGTTAGTCCGGTTCTTATTGTCAAGGAAATGCTCAGCACTTGTGAATTAATTCACCCTTCCTTCTGCTCTGTCAATCCATTCCTCCTCCATTTTGTGCTGACAGTTACTGTTCAAAAGGAATTGTACATGCATTAATATGCTCTACTTGTCGACTCGACCTGTGGTATGGAAATCATTGTCTCCTTGATATTTTTTCCCCTTAAACTTAAGCCATTGGCCTAAGATAACTTATTGAGAATAAGACACAAAAACAGCACTGGCTCAGCTTAATAACCTATAAATTACTGTAATGTCATTTATGTTTCATTGCCTGCCTTAGCTTAGACAAGCAGTACTGTGCAGAAAACAACAGGAGTCTCATGAAGGAGGCCCTCTAAGTACCTCTATCTGTATGTGTTCTACCCCAGGGAAATACTGAAAACTTGGACCAAAAAAAATAGTCAAGCACCTTCAACTCAAGAAGAAATCAAGAAAATAGCAGAATTGGGGTTTTAAGCACAAATTATCGTACCTTATTGTGCCTTTATGCTGTTTTATCAATTTTTATCAAGGGATCCATCAAATATGCATTGCAGCAGTAAGAAAATAGGATTACAGAACATGCGAGATCCCAGGTATTACTCTAATATTAATTTTATCTGACAGATTTACATTGTGATACAGCCTGAGGAGAACAAAGCAGGTAATGAAGGACAAAGGTGAGGGTCCTAGTGTAAACAAGGATATAATTCCCATTAAAAAGAATCCAGGTTGGTTGCTCATTAAAAACCACACTTACCATTTGAATAAAAAATATAGTTTTCCAGTTAGTGTGATTGTACTAATTTCATATGAGACAGTCTTACAGTCATTCTACCATTGTTGCAAGAGAGGTCTGGCAGTGTCTGGGTATTAACTATTGTTCATTTTACCTAATGCCATTTGGGTTCACACCTGCCTCATTCTTGGCACCCATCCTTTTATCTGGCATAACAAGTCCTTGACACCCAAATATTAAAAATGTGGGTGTCTTTGACCAAAACATATTTATCTGTCAAATTATCCCATGATACTAGGAGCCCGCCCCCCCCCCTCCCCCTCCCCTCTGACACAGACATCTCAGCCTGCTAGCTTTTCTCCCTCTTGGTGTGACAGTTTTTGACACTGGGAAATATGTCTGCAAGATAGTGGTGGAAACATCTAATCCCTCACAATGGGGTCTGGTGCATTTACACATTTCATTTAATATGGCATCAAATCATTGCAAGACACAGGAAATAGATGACAGTGTGAAAAATGCATGAATTTCCCAGTGAAAATAGAATGAGCAGGAAAAGAAAGAGGAGGAGTTAGAAATGGAAGTCTTCCCTGTTATTTTTTGATTTAATAGAGCTTTATGCCTATCAGCACATTTTGGCCAGATAAAAGTGAGGAATCTAAAGTGAATGTCTCAAGATATAATGTTTTTATTGATCGTCAGTCACCCTCCCCATTACCATTGTGTCATCTTTGTCCTCCTTTCAGCCTCACAGGTAACCCAGGAGTCTGTGAGGACACAACGTGGCTCTTCATGTGGAAGTTAGAAGTCCTTCATTAGACTTAGGTATGGACAGGCTTCCGTGCCAAGCTTTATATTACGCTACATTATTTATTGCGTAAAGGGTGCTCCTTTCATGGGAGTTCATTACATTTCTCTGTGTCATCCATTTACCCAGCCACTGTTGTGTTAATGAGGACAGTAAAGCTACAGGTGTAATGTCCACCATTGGCAACCTCAAACATTCTCACCCGCTGAAGCCCCCAAAACCCAATTTCCTTAACTGCGACAAAGAAGACTAAAATAGGATCTCATCAAAATAGATGATATGGCATAAGGGTGGAACAGAAGCAACAAAGTAGGATAGGACAGAAGCCAAAAAACACAAGCTCGATGCACCATATGTTGTCAAAGATGCCGCGGGTGCCCTCGACTGGGATCCGCTCTGGGTCCCTGGAGGCATTGTGGCTATGCACTGCTCAAAAGTGCCACCAGTGTATTGCTTGGCTATGATCCCTGCATAAGCTTCTAGCCAAGGACAATTTGACTACAGCCTATCGCCCAGCAATAACAGGAACTCTCAAACAAATCATGTTACCACATAAATCATATGTATAGGGTTAGTAGGGGCGTCAAAAGGTTACCCCCTAATTATCAGAACACTGTGTACTTTGCATGAATAGAGGAAACCTACTTTTTTCCATGGTCAGGAATATCTTATGACTACTGTGCTGTCATGGTGAACACTGTGTGCTGTACACTGTGGTGTAGGTGTTATTACTGAACTGTAGGTTGTAACTAAACCATTTGTTTTATTTCAGTCCAATGCAATGTGACTTATCCAGATGTAAAACTATAACTTATGGCTATGGAATGAATTTACTTTATAAAGTGAAGTACAAGTTTTGGATAAATTACCGAAACCTGTGAGCCATGACCTGTGCAATGTCAAGTCTTGCATGACTGAGAGTTGTGGCCACGTAAAAAGAGAGACAAATGTGGAAAATATATATAATATAAATTCAATTTTTTTGCTGCCTTTTAAGCTGTGACTTGTCCGGTGGATCGTGACCAAAATGAATTGAGCAGGGAGGGGCCTGGTGAAAGGACACTTAATCAATTGAATTTTAATCAAGCACACAAAGAGCAGAGAAGCTGGAATAGAAGCAGTGGCTTGACAATGAACCCTTTCTCCCACACAGACTCACCTACACACATACGGGGCATGGCCAAATAATGGACCTCCTAACAGTATATTAATATCAAGGCCTTAATAAGTAGCAGGGTCATGTTTTGCCTTGGGAACGGCTCAGATCGTTCATGCAGTGCTATAATAACAAGTCCTGAACCAAGTGTAGTGGAATATTGGACCATTTTTCAAGAAGAAAGTGCTTTGTTTCTTTCAAGGATAAAGGTGGTAAAATGCTGCTTTGCACCGTATGTTGCAGAACTGCCCATAGAGGGTGGATGAGGTTTACATCTACTGATTGTGGAAGTCATGGGAGATGTGGAAAACATCATCCTGGTGTTCATAAAACCACTCTTGAATTGGCTGAGCTGTATGCATGAGCCCATTGGTCATCTCAGAGTAGGGGGGCCTTTTGCGGGAACAATGTTTGAGACATGGAGGGCATCTGTTCTTGCAAAATGCGCTCCTGCTATATAGCAGTGTTTCTCAATCCATTCCTCGGGGACCCACAAACAGTCCACATTTCTGCATAATCCCATCACCCCCCCCACCTGTAAACTGGGAGAGAGCAAAAACCAGGACATGTGTCTTTATGATCTGATGAGTCTTATCATCTGTAGATTATTCCAGCTTTTCCTATACATACACTGTGCAGAAGTCTTAGGCAGTCCAAAGAAATGTTTAAAGCTGTTTATCGGGGTAGCAAGTGTACTTTGGCTTAGAACAAAAAATGCAATTTAACATTAGATCATGTGCAAATTAAGAGTAACACAATAAAAACAAGTAATAATTTCTTCTTTTTCTAAAAAGTTACTGATATCTAGTTGGATGGCCAGATGAACACTGCTTCTCCTCAGGGGCACCGTTCCATGATTTTGTTAAATTTCACCAACAGCGTTTCACTCAATTAAATAATTAAATGGTTTAAAAAGTCAGTGACAGATTGACTAGCTGTATGAGGTGTGCTAGTGGCCAAGTCAAAAAATACATGGCTGCACTGGACGGTCGCTGCAAAGACTGGGGTGATTTTAGCAGAGGTTCTGAAATGGCTAAACTGACACACTTTGACAGGCATAATATCATAGTTTTACACTAACACGAGGATAATTTTAACATCATTTTCTTTTACTTTTGCACAGTACTGTACAAACACACAAACACACGCACATATATCAGGGCTTATTAGCTCCCTGGTACAGTGGCTCCATTGGTGCAGTGGGCGCCGCTGTAACTTCTTGCCCTAGCGGGTGCCTCTGCATTCTATGCATGTGGATTTTGCATGTTTCTGCTGTGCTGTGCAGTTAGGCCAACTAGGTCTGAATTGATCATAGAGTATTCCTCTGCCTTTTATTCTGTCCTTCCTGGGATAGTTGCTGTGGTCTCTGAGAACCTGTACTGGATAAACTCTTAAGGAAGATGGATGGATTATAAATTTATATATATATATTATATATGGGGCTCTGAAGCCCTTCTTGTAAACACATAGCATAACGTAAGGTTCTCTATACATGCAATGCCACTATAACGCAACACAATTATGGAAGATGGATGCTTTATCTATAGAGCACTTCGGCGGCGGTCTGAAGCCTCTCTTTATAAACACATACATAAAGCTACAGTAGGCACATTATACACACAGACCAGTGCAGAAAAATTTAGAGCTACTGATTTACTTGAAGTACCGTTCAGATGGCAGTGTAAGCAGCTCTCCTGAGTTTCTCTAAATGTCCGGTGAGATTTTGCTATGTACACTTGCTGCTCCGTACCTCAGATACGTTTAGGGTGGGTGTCATCTCTTGCAGTCATGTATTCTGTCCTTACTGTTTGCGACTTAACAGCATATCAAGGCACAGGCTGGGTGTTCATCATGGAGGAATAGGGTTAGCATTTGTCGTAACGTTGTCTCCCCAATGGCCTCATGTTCATCTGACCCATAGTTCACAGTAAGTGCAACAGGCAGGAAATCATGGAGCATGTCCACAACAGTGTGGATTAGAGCTAGCTTCAGTTACCCTCACAAACTTCAGCAGGATGAGGAGTGTGGATGGATGGATGGTTTGATGTTTAGATTGATGGATGGATGGATGGATGGATGGATAGGCTACAGCAAAATTTGATTCCAGTAGCCTGGCTTCCATATCAAAGGCAAGCATGTGTGCGTTTGTGTATTCAGTACACTTCCATTTCAAATAATATATAAATATTAATTGTAATGGTACAGTGATTTTGATGAAATCCAATTATGTCAGTCATTTTTCTTCTTCCAAAAATGAATTCTCGTGTAAAATTATTTTAGTAATACATTTATGAATCAGGAGACTCTGAGGACTCCTGTAACTTTCTTTTGCTCTTTGTTGTCCCACTGTGCGTGCGCGCGCGCGTGTGTGTGTGTGTGTGTGTGTGTGTGTGTGTGCGCGAGTGTTGTATATATTTATTGTATATGTGCTTTTCTGTTCTCCAACCTCATGAAAATGCAGAAGGGAAGCAGACCTGGCTCCATCACCTGTGCTATATGCTGAATTGTTCCATTCATCTTGTCAACAATGAAACTGAACCTTTCATTTTGTTTGTCCATGAAGTTCTGTTTTCCCGTCTTCCTCTGTTATACCCACATCCCACCTCCAGCCCCTATTTGAAAAGGGAAAACTACAATAACAAAAGTCCGGAACTACTTGCCCAACTTTTTTGTGTCGTATGGTTCTATCGCCAAACAAAGCTGGCTTTCTCAACATGTCATAAATTATAGAAGCACATTTACAGTCTTGTGTAGCAGGCACTGCCTTCACAAATCATAACAGCTACAATCCCAGAATCCCCTTGCAGTCAGGGACATTTCTGTACCAGTCAGCATTTTCATGTGCAAGACAGTGTTGGGATTTACTATGCATCTGTTAATGAGAAATGTGTCTATTGAATAAGATGTGCTTTAGAATAAAGAACATGAGGTATGAAAATGTGGTAGAGATACTTTGTGAATCTCTTGATACTTGACATTTCATTTAATCTAATAATAGACACGTTATGTTACCATTTTATTGATTAAGTGAAGTCAGTGCCTCCAGTTTTGTTTCATTGCCTAAAAATAAATTCAATATTAAATGATTAATTTAGTTTTTATTGCTCCTTTAAGTTAAAATGGTTAAGGACCCTAGATTTTGGAATGGCTGAATCCTAAAGACCCAAGAAACTCTGAGCCTCTGAGAGAGTACTCGACAGGCATGTGAAGGTTGGCATGCAGGCGGGCTGTGGTTCTTCCCAGAATTCCGGGCTGTCTGCTTTTAGTCTCACATCACCTCAGAAAACCATATCCCCTGTTTATGATTCATTCTTTAGCTGCTGTCCTCATCCAGAAGAGAGAGTGCTTGTCAATCTGGAGCATTTTCTTTGCACTCAGAATAGACTGGAATACCAAAACATAGATGTGCGAATCAAGTAATATGTAGTAAATATTAATACATCACTGAATAATGGCCGGTGGCAAAGCCTCAGAAAGATGCAAGTTCAAGCCCCAGTAGGGCACACCCCAGAGAAAAGTGCCCAATCTGCTCCTGTAAAGTATCCAAACATGTACATGGGAAGAATGCTAAACTCTGTAGCTTGCTCTGGTTGAAAAGGGTTTTCTCCTTTGCAGTTAAATCAGCCAATGCAACCCTGAAGGACTACACATCATTAAAAGAAATAAATTAAGAATGTCCCTTAATGTTTTTAAGTACAGACTTAATTTCAAAGATTTTAAACGTTCTTTACTTTTCTCATCGCAATTCTCTTTGACTTCCATTAGGTACGATTTGAAAATGAAATGGAGCCTGTTTCATCTAGTAACTTAAAGCTGTGATTAACACCATTTGCATATGTGCTTGTTTACACTAACAGCCCACAGGCAATATTCTCTAATAAACTTCTCCCTTCAGGTTTCCTGAATGACCATGAATGTAAAAATAGGTATGCAAAGCACTGATAAGGTCAAATTAATGATGTCACTTACAGTATTCTTGATATATGTTGGTATTTACCAATATACATTCAAGAATTAAGTTAATATTCAGGACAATTGGTTATGAGAAGTTTGTCTGTCGATGCACTTATCTACAGGACTGGCTACTGTACTTCAGAATCTCCCATAATGCACTGCAAACCTCATTCAACTAATTATGCTTTAGTTGATCAATACCATCAGCTGAAATGGGGTGGAGACCAAATCAGCCGCTAAAGGATAACCTCTGACGATAATGCTGATATAGAAATATCAGGAAACAAAGCAGGAGGGATACTGTAGCTTCACTGATGTTCTTTGAATTAGACAAAACCTTGGCTTAGGAAAGAGGCAAGAAAAATAATCAGCTGAGGTTCATTCTATGACACTTAATGAAATTCAGAACAATTTAGACAATAATACTCCACATCTCATATTTCCTTCTGTAAAATAAATTTCTACAGTATCTGAGACACCTGCATGAAATAAAACTTTTATTTAAAGTAGCTTAAACAAATATACTAAAGTGAACCCACTTTACAGTTACATGTAATTGATCCCAGAATAGACTTAACAGGTATTTACAATAACAGGTATGGTATTTCACCAATATTTTGTGCTATAATGACTTTTACAAAGACTGCTGCAAGTATTTTTACATAAAGTTGCTATTGACATGGACTGGTGCAAATATTTTAATAATAAACCGGTATTTACAAAGATTGGTACAAATATCAGACTGCCTTTCACAAAAAAACTGGTTGAGAAATTTTTTGTAACGATTGATGAAGGTATCATAAAACATCATTCACAGAGACTGAGGCTGCCATTTTAATAATATACTGGCATTCACCATGACTGGTGCAGGTATATTAACATTAGCTCTGCTTTCCCTGCAGGAGCTAATTTTATGTGTTGAATTTACAGCATTACAATTTACGATTCAGATTATACCCAACCGTTTAGGCTATCTTGTCGTCAAAAGCCAGAACCGCTTTCTGAACATTCATCTCGATCAGACTGCTGGACCAGAAAAACAAATCCATTCCGCTTCACTATTTTTTTTTTTTACTGTCATCCTCTGTGCACATTTCTGATTTGATCTGAGGCATCGTCTGCTCCTAACTAATTATTTATGGCCTGGGTAGCCATCCAATCTTGGCCCCGTAGACAAAACGGATGCTCATTGATTGCAGGAAACTGAGGCATCCATCTCGCCTTCCCGAACTGAAACAGGAGTGGGACTGAACAGTGAGGGTGCTCTGTTTTTAAATATGCAAGAGCTGGAAGGCGATTACAGCCACCTCCTCCCACCTAATGCAGTGCCGCATATGCAACATTAAGACGTCCAGGTGAAATGGGGTAGCTATTTTGAGTCACCAGCCAAGACACGGTGATGTCATTTGGTAAAGACCCAGGAACAACATGGTGACATCCTTCCACCTGCAGATACGGAGGGAGATGAAGTGCAAGTTCCAGGGGGGTCAAGGACTTGTTTGTGGTGTAGCATCATCATCTGAGCTTCATGTGGCAGAGTCTGCATAACAAACCAATGTAACCAGCAGTAACCAGCAGTAACCAGCAATACTGCGTAAAAAGTCTTAGGTAGTCAAAGAAACTGCTTAAAGGTATTTAGCTGGGTAGGAAGAGAAACCAAAAATTAACAAGAATGTCTTCTGTTCTCCAAAAAGTTTCTGATGCCTTGTTGGATGGCTAGATGAAGACCACTTCAGTTCCCAAACCTCTCCTCAGGGGCACCTCAGCCGTTCCGTGTGTTCGTTAATTTCCCCACCAGCTCACTTAACTAATAAACTTCATTTATGAAATTATTTTATAGCACTTTGATTACACAAACATGTAAACTAGTGATCAAGTCAACAAAGACAAGGGTGTATTGGCTCTTTGCTGCAAATACTGGGATGACTTTAGGAGAGGTTTTGAAATTCCTAAGCTGACACACTTTGACAGACACAATATTTTTAAACCAACAAGAAGACTATTTAAATGTAATTTATTTGAATGCCTGAAACTTTTGCATAGTACTGCATATAGGAATGCCAGTGTGACAATATTGTAAATTTCTCCAACCCACTATCCATTTAATTACCTCTTATTCAATCATGTTCACAGGTTTCATTTTTACAAAAGGAAAAGGGAGTTTATGGAGGTCATGGTACAATTTACCCCTCTCTATTATTAAATATTTACAAATTTATTCACAATATCACGGTATACGTGATAACAGCGCAAAGTCAGTAACTGTGCATATTGTTCACTCAGCTACCAATCCCATTGGCTAGTGACCTTCATTCCACAAGCCTCCACCTAACTAGTAAATGCAGACTGTCATTTTTAAGCTACTCCATAAGAGCGGGAAGGACAAGCATAGGCTATAATGAGGTTATATCACTTGTGAGTTGCAGTTACTTTTTTCAGAAATCTGCTTAATGTCCTAAAACATTTGCTCATTGTAATGACAGCGATCAGTTTTGCCTTTGAAGTAGAAGAAACAAATATTATTGTCTAAATAAAAGAAAAAGGGTATAACATACCACTATTATATTTATTTTACAAAAGTTTTAAGAGTCATTTTCTGAAACATTTTGAAGCTTACTCTACATTGCTAATTTCCTCAGACAATGAATATAATAATAACAAATGATATTCTTCACTTAAGGTGTTTTGCATTTATTTTCATATCAAAGCATTCTGCAAATATATCAGAATTAAAACCACTGATGGATTAGCCAAATCTTTCGTGCCATTCAGAGGTGACAATATGTGATTTCTAAGTTAAGCTAACTTTTGACACACTTCTTTGTTCTGGTGGAAAACAAACTCATTTCTTCTCAAAGTAGCTTCAGTATTTCAGACTCAAATCTCATTTGTGATATAAAGTATTGACTTTTTGCTAATGTCCAAAAGGCTTGGCAGTATCTGCTCTAGTCAAAAAAGTGAATATCCAATTGAAATTAAGTCTTCTGTCTTATTTAGCTCCCTCAACTCGCTGTCAAACTCTTTTGTCATCATTGAATGAGCATAAGCTGAATGCTTAATACCAGACTCATTGGAATTTATAGTGCTGGAGATTTCAATTAATTTAGCATGATTTAAAACTGACTCAATTAGGAACGGAAAATAAAGTCGAGGTTTTGTTAGGATCAGTTGGAGGTTCATTCACGACAGGCTGGAGTTTTTGAGTTTTGTTTTCCCAATCCGATGTTCAAAGTCATCAGCATACCCCAACGCGTAAAGCACAGGAGTCGAGCACGTAGAATTCAAATGAACCGCTGAGTATGAGTGCAGCTGACTTTCTTCCAGAGTGTTGAATATTCAGTGACGTGCTGCTTCTGTGTACATAAGCACACAGTGTGTGGCCACTGTGATGCAGATCGTGTCCCGTGTTTATTGCATCCTTAAAAATGGTAATGACACAAAATATGAATAGTGCATGAATTCAAATATGTTATTATCCCCACAAAATACCTTATTTCCTAGTACTGGCATGCTGATTTGGAAGTTAGTCTAGGTATCAGTAGTACTGTTTTATCTACCTACATTAATGCATAGAAGATTATAATTTCAGTTTTTTTGAAAATTTCTAAAACTGCAGATGGCTGCTGTATAAATGTATATGAATAAATCATGCAAACAACGTAATATAAATAGGTTCTCAGAGGGCTCTCTTCTCCAGTATAAGCAAACTCATTATTATTATTATTATTATTATTATTATCATCATCATCATCATTGTTATTATATGTACTCAGTTGTGTAGGATCAGTCATTTGTTAGGTGTGACCCTTGATTTGTGAAGCGTGACATAGGTGCAGAGCGTGATGTTTCATTCAAAGTTCTACAAACACAAAGGACCAGTCTGCATGTTCCAAAGCCATGTAAAGTGCAGAGTGCTTATTTATTAATGTGCAACTTTCAATGGATTGCTCAAAAGTGTGCGCACTTTGTGTTTTCGAGCTCTGTCTATGTTCCAAAGAGCTCATAGACCTAATTAATATCATGTACACACCAAATGTAGAAATTGTGCATCCTTTGCAAAATGTCAAGACAACCAGTTATGAAATAAAAATAATTAATCATAACAAGGTATGCAGAGAAACAAAATCAGAAAGCAACCTCTGATGATGAATAGTTCTTACTTCAAACTCCTTCAGAGTTTATGTCGATATTTCTTTAGGCTCCCATGTAACTCATATGATAGCAGAATGCTTGAGCATCACCATAAATGTGCATCTCCTTGAATCTCTGACATATGCGGCTGATGCGTGTGAATTTGGCCGGCTGTTTCGATTGCAGTAGCTGTGCTCTCTTTGGGTATTAGGACTTTTTATGCTCTTCATGCGATTTGACCTAATGAAAATTTGGCAGGCCCATGAGCAGGGGTTATCTTTCTGACAATGGCCGGTCTGACATCCCTTCATGCAATGCACGGCTGTAATCCGAGACAGTCTCACAAGACCGCGATCAGCATCCTCTATTGATCTCCATGGCAACAAGCCACAACAAGGTTCAGAGATACTGTTCAAAGAGCTTACCTAATTTCTCTAACCACGTTTAAGGCCTCCTTGCAAAAATCGAAGTGCAGGTTTTCAGACATCTACACTGCCGACGTCAAATGTTCTGAAATATCACTGTCAAGAAATAAGGGTTGTGGTTGTGCAGCCCCCACCACCATGCATTTCAGGTGGCCTCTCGCTTGGGGTAGAGCTTCACAGTTGAATACCTTTCCCCAACACAAAGGGAGGTGAGGTGCCACGGCACCCTGGCCAGGGAAAGCCTCCCCTCTCCCCCCGCTCTGTTGTGTCATCAAACCTCAGGCTCTTTTGCGAGTGACAGATGCCTCACGAAGACAGAGAGAGGTGTCAGGTGCACGGACGACCACAGAGAGCAGAGAAGCTCTTCTGTGTAGGCACATCCGGGAAAGGGGAGAAGATGCCCTCTCAAAATGATGAAGGACGGATTGGGGACAGGAAAAAAGTTGAAGCGGTATTTCACACTGTGAGACACTTTGACAGGGGACCTGTCCCCATGGTGAGGTGCAGTGCCATTTTGAAGATCCGCAGCAGCTGTACGATCCCAAGCAGAAACGTCTCTATTTCTCTGGGCGCTGGGGCTGCCTTCCCCTCCGAAAGCTGACAGGAAACTCACCGTGAGCCACTGAAATTTTTATGCCTGAGATGCAGTGTGAGAATGGAAAGAGACTAGCATTATGGGCTGCTGATTGGATATCGATACCACTTAATGTGCTGTATATTTTCAGACCAAAACATGGCTCTCAGGTTTGTAAACCATTATTCTGGGTGTGGTTATCAGCATATAGCTTGAGCGCGTTTTGTACACTTTTTTTCTTTGCACAGTGATGAAACTTTTAATGTACATTTAAAGCCTGCTGAAGGTCACAGGAACAAAACCATGTGGAATGATTTAACATTTAGTTTTTTTTTAATACCTGCCTTATCTTTTAATTCTTTTTTTATATTCCTGCACCAGTTTAGAATATTTTAAAATGAGAGCACAGCTGACAAACCATACATGTTCAAATGATCACATGCTGACACCCAACGGGAATGAGGAGCAGAGCCAGATGTATTTTCAGAAATATTCCAGGGATTGTTTTCACATCATTTCTTTTCCCCGTGAAAGGCTCCTAATGTCCGGCTGACTTTCGCCGGGTCCTTTGGTGCATGCAAATAACAGACATCCGTTAACACTGGCAGATTGTGCGGGGCTCACAGATTTCAGCTCAGAGGAAGGGGACAGTCATTTGTTTCCATTATGCGCTTCAGCCCTCATAAGGAAGGCTGTGTCAGGGGAATAAACCAGCCTATTGTGTCCGCTGTATCATAGCAGCTGGGGCATACAGAGAGGTACAGCTCATTTATGCCGGGGGTCAGAGTGGATGGGGGCTGAACCAACGTTACTGACTCTGTGTGTGATGACGTCAGACACATTCCAACAGTGAGACCACAACAAGCTACGCTCTTCATAAATCGCCATACTAGTTTGCCGCTCATTCTGCACCGTGTTTCATCCCGTCATGAGTCAACAACAGTGCCATTGGAAGGTGGGAGATCATGTGACTCATTGGGGTTGGTGGCTGGCGTATCCACGGGCCTCCCCGTTGCAACGTTTGTGTGATGTCGTGGCAGAGAGTCCTAACACTGTGCTGATGTGGAGCTGTGTGTCACATGATACAGGAGTTTAAAGGTATTCCAGCTGTTTGAGGACCTCTCCAGGCAGGATGGCGAACAGGGCGTTATGTGGCACTGGGATTGATTTGGGGGGAGGGCTTTCCTTGGCAAAAGGTACCAGGCAGGGCAAGAACAGCATGAGAAAACAAGTTGGGGATACTAGCTGGGACTGACTTCGAGACTGGAGCCAAGTTTACTTGGGGGGTGGGGCAGTGAAACCATGTAAATGTACTCATTCTGGGAGCGTGAGTGACAGATGGAACAAATCGATGACCCTCGTGTAACAAAGGCTTCCTGTGGACTGTAATCCAAACCTAGAATCCAAAATAGTGTGAGGTGAAAAATAAATGGCCTCCTGCCATGTGACATTTGGATTGGCTGACCATTATGACATTAAGTACACACCACGTGTCTGTGATTTGGTTGACATCATTAAATGAAATGACTTTTAAGAAAGTAAGTGTATACCTACTGAACAGTGTGCCACTTTACACTTACTTCTCACGTCTTGGAGGCCTCACCCGGTAATAACTCTGCTCTGGAGGGGAAGACTCAAATAGAAAAGCATAATTTGGAAACGAGCTCCCGCTCAATCCCCAGATATTCAATCATATCTGTCTCGCAAACCTGACATGCAGCCCTTGATAATTCCTGCACTCTGCTTTTAATTTCATTGCAGGAATCCATCTCCTGGCTACTGTAGAGATAAATTAACGGGGAACTATTTAATTGTTCAGTGCTTTTAATTTCTGTTTTTGTTCCACTAGGATCAGCCTTGGCTTTCAAGTGGAAACCAGCACATATCCAGCATCAGGAGGAGAAATCAGGTGGAGTCCCAGAGCTTCAGATCTATGAGCAGATAGCTGACTTTTAGCACATCTCTTTGTGTAATACATTGCCTGTTTATTGAATAACCTTCTGAAGATGGGGGGGTGGAGGGAAATCAAACATAATTTCACAACAACAACAACAAATGTGAAAAGGTCTTGGGAAAGTTAGACAGACAGGAGAAGCAACTGTGTGAATGTGTGAGAGGGAAAGTGCGGGATGACAGCAATGTGTATGAGTCTGGCTCCGTCTGCTGCCAACCTGCAGGGCCAAACAATGACTGGCCGTCACACATCGACAAAACCCAGGGCTCACCGCAGCGAAACAGGGGCCCGGTAGGCTGGCCTGAGTCACACGCCACTAGCACGAAACTGGCTGGCCCTGGCTGTGCACGCCGCTCGGCTGCTTGGGGGGCAAACACACCCTCCCGGCTCAAAGAGTCATACTCAGGATCAGTCTGTGGGCACAGTGAGTGCCGTCATCACGCACAGCAAACTCGGAGTGGTGGTTGCTTTGACGTAGCACAGCTAAGTCGATAGCGACTTCGAATGCTTCGGCTTGCTTGGAATTGCTGATGGAGGCGGTCAATCCGGCCCACGGACTGTGAGCTGGGCGCAAAAGTAATGAGCGACTCCGTCTATTTCAGGCAACGTGAGAAGAGAGAGGAAGGGAGAATGCCGGTGGGGAGGGGGTAGAAGGAGGAAAGTGTGGCACCAAAAGGATATGTCTGACACCCTCTCTCCAGCAGCTGCTAGCGCTCCGGTGAGAAATGCCAGTCTGTACGCCGCGCGTTAGCGCTTAGCGAAAGCAGAGAGCCATTCAGTTAGGGATAATGGGAGCTGCTAAAGAAGCCATGGCGTTTAAAGCCCTGTTAGGGGCCAGAAGAATCATTTTTACATGTGCATCACTGCTGTATTGGACGGAAGTTTAGCAATGCTCACCCTCGCCGAACTCCTGCTGAATCGGTGCCACGTTTTCGCCGACAGCCTACCTAATTAAAACTAATACACCCTGGGCTAATGAGGACGCCTCCAGCAGAGGTAGCAGGGTAAATTCTCCATGAAAAACTCAGGCCTAGCCCTGAACAGAGTGCTTCCCAGCATGCCTTGGATCTGTCACTCTCCTACACTCCAGCAGCACCTCACCTCCGCTCCGGAAAGCTCCCGATGCTGCACCTGCTGCTTGGCTGGATGGGATGCTCGTGCTCACGCTTGTGCTCACGCTCGTGCTCACGCTCGTTTCACCTCTTCTTGACGGACTGTCATCTCGTTACAGAATTTACATGATTGTTCTTATATGGATCAGTTGATTCACTTCCAGTAATTTTATTATTTTAAATGGAGGCATTTTGTCCAAAATGACGAGTGTGCAGCATACATTGTAACAAATTTTACTTAAACTTAATATTAATTGCATAAGTAAGACATTTTTGTTACTTTGAGCTGATTCCAGCCCAGTCATTCTTATCATGGTGGATAATGCTACAGAAATAAATGTATCTTTTTCGATATTCTTCATTCGGTTTTCAGTCATGTGCATCTCCCCCTGCACTACCTCAGGTGGGTGGGGGCGGTGCCACCACCTCGGGTGGTACTGCTGGTTCAGGGTGGTGGGGGGGGGTGTCGCCGAGGGCCCACGGTACGGAGTACGTCTGTGATAATTACTGTGAGACTGATGCAGTGTTTGAGACTGATGCAGTGTTTGAGACTGATGCAGTGTTTCCCACAGCCATCCTGCCCCACACAGCCACAGAGCAGAATCTCTGTGTATGAGATGTCAGCAATCATCACTTTCTGATGGCCGCCTCGTATTTAGTGCTGGGCTTTATCCGCACCAGCCAGCAAAGCCATATGATTTTGATTTTTCAAATGCACCATGTTTTTGTAACACCTGTTATATAAACTAATAATTAGAAGTTAATATAACTGTTTTGGGGGTAGGGCACTGTGGCCTTTGAATACTGCCTTTGACCTTTGAGGAGTTTGCGTGTTCTTTCTATGTTGTAATTCAGTTTACTGCTGCATTCCAAAAAAATCCCTTAGGCTAACTGACATTTACAAATTACCTGTACTGTGTAACCATGTGCCTGTGTGTCTGTGCCCTGTGATGGGCTGGCGTCCGCTCTTTGGTGTGCCCTCTGCTGTGCCCTACAATGGGCTGGCATCCTGACTGTGTTGTACGCCCACCCTGTGCCCTGTGATGGACTGGCATCCTGACTGTGTTGTACGCCCACCCTGTGCCCTGTGATGGACTGGCATCCTGACTGTGATTTAACCCTATCTTGTGCCCTGGTGGGCTGGTATCTGTGATGTACCCCATCCTTGGGCCTTGGTTTCCTGAGACAAGGTCCAGCCCCCCCTTCCCTTCAAGATATGTAGATGGATGGGTGGACCAATTTGATTTAAGACAGTGGGCCATTAAAGCAAGTGAAATCCTATGATGAAATTCCCATTATGAAATTCCAGTATGTCTTCAATGAAAGGCTAATTTGTGCCCCACCCCTAAATACCACAGTGACTGTAGAAACTATTAATTCCAGGAGCTGCACACAACCACAGCATCTGTGTCATAAATTAACAACTGACAGAAGCAAAGAATGCCAAATCAATCTAATACAGGCTATACAGCAGGATACATTCAGCATTTATATGTAGCATATTTAAATTCAATTTAAAGGTAGTAAAACATACAATTTAGTTTGAATTCCATTACATGTTTAAATTCAAAGTATCGCTGAAATGTAGATAAATGTAAATATTTTAACATAATTTAGAAAAATTGTTTTCATGTTTTTTTCTCGAGTTTTACAGCACAGTTCCTTTTTTAATTACGTGAACCAAAACAGCTTGTCCTATGGTAGTGATGTCAGAATGAAGTCATCTCTCATTTTTTCCATTCGTGAGCAACTTCAACTTTCAGTCATTAGTGCAGTCCCGTGCCTCTTTTAGACAACTGGTTAAAATAACCTTCTAGAGGTTCAACAGCAGTTACCCCTCCTGGAAGCTGCACCTTGTATTTGGCATTTCCTTTAAAGCCGCACACACTTCGATAGGAACCGACAGCTTGCCCAGCCTCCACACCACATGTCAGCCGTAGCTGCGAGGGCAGATGTTCATTTAAAGCCTCATTTCATCATGGCAAAACAAGGGACACCATCTAGTGGATTTTCTCTGCAATCTACATAAACATGAAATCTTTTTTAACATGACAAAATTCGCCTTTAGCGCAACTGTAATTAATAATTTGGTCGGTACAGCCAATATAAATGGTCACTGGGAAGTGGCATTAATGTTGAGGAGTTAAAAAGCGCTCCTCTCCAACCTTATAGTCCGCAAAAATATTAGTTACGACGGATTTGCCGACAGAGGGCGCCAACGAGCAGATGTATATATGGCCGAGATGCTTAGTCTCCTGCTTCAGTCACAGAAGCAGACCTGTCCGTCGTAAAGGTATTTGAAACGATAACCAACTGTATACGGCATTATCGCATTTAATGAACAGGGGGAAGTCTTCCCACGCAGGAAGAACTCTGAATACATCCAAAGCCCCACATGGACTTACGCCTTTTTCATTTTCAATAGCTTTATTCAAACTAACACTAAAGGCTAGTGTGGTGATTATTTTAATGTTTTATTATATATATATCGGCGCGCTCACGTCATGATGCATCGGCGTGAAAGCTGATCACTGTCTCGTGGTCATTGGGTGACGGCGATGCGCCGAATAAATATCGCGGCGTCTGAAATTGTGTGCATCAGCATTATCACGGAAGGAAGAATCCCTCCTGGGCTCCGTCCTTTGTGCAGTCAGACGGGGGCGGGGGAGACTCAGACATACGGAGACTGCAGATTCCTGCGTGCCTCCGTGTCGCTCCGTTTGCTGTGGGGCCAGGTTGCGCAGTGGTAAAGCGCGCTCCCTGTCCCACGATCCCGGCTCCCTCGCTTGTATCTAAAGGATTAAAGTCCTTGCCCAGAAATGAACACCTGAAATCAAATACATTGTGCATAGCAGACAAAGATCTCCGGCGACATTAAATTTAAACCCACCGTCTAAACTGTATACAAATCTATATATGAAAACCGGACGTCATGTCGGACCGAGAGCTTAAAATAAATATTGCTGAAAAGCAATATTTGTAGGGTAGTCTTTCAAGCAAATGAGACTATTTACGTCTAAGAAAGAAGAAGCATCCGCTACGTTTGCCGCATAGCAAATTATTTCCATTATACAGCGTACTTTATATATAAACAAGAGCCTTTTAGACATTTATCGCAGATTTAGTCGCCCCAGAGCTTCATTTCAGCTTAGCTGTGCATTGTAACAACTTCCAGATGAGACCCATGCCTCGATATTTCCGAGGATGGTAGCCTACTGAAATCCCCGTGAATACTGTTTCGGCGATCTGATACTGCAGTGGCATACTGAGTGCCGTAACAGACCAAAAAAAAAAAAAAAAAAAAAAACATCCATAGTGCTGTTATTCGTTTAATGGTTGGGTAGTGTTATAAGCTCCTCTCGTCCGTGCAGAATAGCCTTATTTTACCTGCTGTGATCACTTCAGTCCCCCATAACAACGGGCGCTACGGCATTTCGCATATGTGCCGTTAAGTCGCATTTGATAAAGATCTGGCTCTTATTAAGCAATAAGACCCTCTACTCAGCACCAACAGCCCATTACGGAAAAGGAACAGAACCAGCAGCAGCAGCCCATCTTCCAGCACACACTACGTGGGCTACCCTTTAAACTGAGCGATCAAGTTGAACCGTGGTTACGTGCGCTGGGACAGCAAGCGGAGGGGGTGGAGAGTGGAGCAGGCACTGCAATATCATTTGTGAATCGCTCTCAGAGTGCCGCAGATACGGGCTGCGAGCGAACGGGCTACGAGCGCACGCCGGCCGTGTCAATGCAGGTGGAGCTCGGAGAATGCGGGAATCAGCACGGCATCTTCCCAGGGATATTTACTGAAACCTCTGCTTGATCGGAATTACAGTTTTCCCTCCGTTTTCCATTGATTCCCCCCACCTTACACAGTCTATGCATCGCTCTGCGGGTTTTTTTTTCTTTTCTGCCGTTGATGCAACTATATAGCGCGATGTATTAAGTGACTGGAGGCAGCGAAATCTTAAGTTCTTGTTAAAGACGGCGGGAGAGATCATTTACTGCCCATTCACTTCCACAAGGTAAGAAGACGGACCTTTTTATAAAGTACAGTATTTCGATTAGTTGTTAGACAGTCCGGGTTTTTTGTTGCTGTTATTCCGCAGTGAGAAATATCTCAAACGAGTTTCCTGTACCAGACAATATGATGTAAAACACCCTTATCTTCGTACCGCTGCATAGTAAACTGTGACAAAGATATAAAAATAGTATGCTAAGCATTCCCAATAATTTAAACGGTTGAGTATCTCATTATTATTACTACCATAATAATCTATCAGTATTATCATTTAACACGCAAATGAAACAATCGATCTCGCGGGATAAATGTATAACCCACAATAAAGGGCTTATACTAAAAAAGCTATTTCTGCAGTTCACTGAGCAGAATGCGGATTTTGTCTGATTTCATTTTGTTTAATTTAATTTAATTTAATTTAATTTAATTTAATTTAATTATTAGTGTTTTATTTTTTTCCCATGAAGCGGGGGAAGCAGAGTCGTGGTGCTAGGGGGGATAATTGTGGTTTATGTCCTGTTTGAAATTTACTGCACTGAAGTGGTGAAAGAGCGGCCGGGGAGCGATGTCGCATGCATATTAAACGGGAGACTCGCTCAAACACAAAGGAGATGGGGCAAAAACGAACATTTCGTTTATTTTCTTTTTCCTAACCCACAGGTTCAACACGACTTCGCGCGAATCAAATCTACATAACAAGCAGATCAGCTGCGGGGAGCGATGAGGACTACTGGTGCAGTGGACTATTTATGCTACTGTATGCTCATTTTGCGGCTGCTGACTCAGCCGGCTGCCAAGCAAGTACTTCGATATCGCTTAGCAGAAGAAGGTCCTGCCGATGTTCGGATCGGAAACGTAGCCGCCGACCTCGGCATCGTGGCTGGATCTGGTGAGGTGACTTTCACCCTGGAGTCCGGATCCGATTACTTTAAAATTGACAATATAACCGGAGAGCTGAGCACTAACGAGCGCCGGATAGACCGTGAGAAATTACAGCAATGCCAAATGATATTTGATGAAAACGAGTGCTTCATAGACTTCGAAGTGTCAGTAATAGGGCCAGCACAGAGCTGGGTCGACCTGTTTGAGGGAAAAGTGATCATCTTAGACATAAATGACAATACCCCGTCCTTCCCATCTCCTGTGCTGACTTTATCGGTGGAGGAGAACAGACCGATAGGTACGCTGTATTTACTTCCCACAGCTACTGATAGAGATTTTGGAAGGAATGGAATAGAGCGCTATGAGCTGCTCCAGGACAGTGGGGAGGGCTCAGTCAGGCGGCCGGGGTCCAGTGCCATGGGCCGTGTCGATACTGGGGAGAGTTACTCAGGCAAGAGGAGATTTGACACTGAGGGAGCTGGCAGAAGCAGTGTCTTTGAACTGCAAGTTGCTGACACAACGGATGGGGAGAAGCAGCCACAGCTGATTATTAAAGGGGCCCTAGACAGGGAGCAGAGGGACTCCTATGAGCTGACGTTGCGGGTCAGGGATGGGGGAGACCCTCCTCGTTCCTCCCAAGCCATCCTGCGTGTTATGATTACGGATGTCAATGACAACAGCCCCCGCTTTGAGAAGAGCATATATGAGGCTGACCTGGCTGAGAACAGCTCCCCCGGAGCCCCCATTCTGCAGTTGAAGGCCACCGATTCTGATGTGGGAGTAAACGGGCAGATCGAATACGTCTTCGGCGCGGCCACCGAGTCTGTCCGTCGGCTTCTGCGCCTGGATGAGGGCTCGGGCTGGCTCAGTGTGCTGCACCGCATCGATCGCGAGGAGGTCAGTCAGCTGCGCTTCACAGTCATGGCCCGTGACCGCGGGCAGCCCCCCAAGACGGATAAGGCCACGGTGGTGCTCAACATCAAAGATGAGAATGACAACGTGCCCATCATTGACATCCGGAAGATCGGGAGGATATTCGTAAAGGATGGGATAGCTAATGTGGCAGAGGATGTTGTGGTGGACACTCCGGTGGCGCTGGTGCAGGTGTCAGACCGAGACCAGGGAGAGAACGGGGTGGTGACGTGCACGGTGGTTGGGGATGTGCCCTTCCAGCTGAAGCCAGCCAGTGAGACGGAGGGCGAGCAGAACCGAAAAAAGTACCTCCTTCACACCTCAGCCCCTCTGGACTACGAGGCCACACAGGAGTACAACGTTGTCATTGTGGCTGTAGACTCTGGAAGCCCTAGCTTATCTAGCAATAACTCCTTGATTGTCAAGGTGGGGGACACCAATGACAACCCCCCTATTTTTAGCCAGAATGTGGTCGAAGTTTCCTTTCCAGAAAACAACGCCCCAGGTGAAAAAGTGACTAACGTAGTGGCTCTTGATGCAGACAGCGGGAAGAATGCCCAGATTTCTTATTCCCTGGACCCCTCTGTAAATGGAATATTTTCCATTGATGCCGACAGCGGGGACATCAGAGTCAACACCGTTTTGGACAGGGAGCAGGCGGAAAGGTATGAATTTAAAGTCATCGCCAAGGACAAGGGCATCCCAGTCCTCCAGGGGTCTGCCACCGTGGTGGTCCTGGTGGCAGATAAAAATGACAATGAGCCAAAGTTCATGCAAGATGTGTTTACCTTTTATGTAAAGGAGAACCTGCAGCCTAACAGCCCTGTAGGGATGGTTACTGTAAGCGATGCGGACAAAGGGGAAAATGCACAGATGAGCCTTTACATAGAGGAGGAGGAAGACATATTTTCCATAGAAAATGACACCGGGACAATCTTCTCCACTGTGTCATTTGACAGGGAGCAAAAGACTACCTACACGTTCCGAGTAAAAGCAGTAGACGGCGGGATTCCACCCCGTTCTGCCACGGCGACGGTGTCATTGTCTGTCATGGATGAGAATGACAATCCTCCCACTGTGACCTTTCCCAGCAACAACTCTTATACACTGCTGCCACCCACTAGTAACTCCAGGACCGTGGTGAGAACGGTCTTGGCAACAGACACCGACACTGGCGTCAATGCTGACCTGAACTTCAGCATTGTAGGTGGGAATCCGTTCAAACTGTTTGAGATTGACCCTGCCAATGGGGTCATTTCTCTAGTGGGCAAGGTGGAGCAGAAGCACTATGGTTTGCATCGTCTAGTGGTCCAAGTGAATGACAGTGGCCTCCCCTCGCAGAGTACCACCACCTTGGTGCACGTGTACATTAATGAGACAGTGTCTAATTCTACCATTGTGGAGGCCCAGGTTGCCAAGAGCCTGGGCACACCCTTGTCTGTTGACATTGCCGGAGACCCAAATTACGATTTAGGCAAACAGAGACTGAGCATTGTGATAGGTGTGGTATCGGGTATTATGACGGTAATCCTCATTATCCTCATTGTTGTTATGGCCCGGTACTGCCGGCCCAAGAGCAAGAATGGCTATGAGGCCGGAAAGAAGGACCACGAGGACTTTTTCACCCCTCAGCAGCATGACAAGAACAAGAAACCCAAAAAGGACAGGAAGAACAAGAAGTCCAAGCAGCCCCTGTACAGCAGCATTGTCACTGTGGAGGCGTCCAAACCTAACGGGCAACGCTATGATGGTGTGAATGAGAAACTGTCAGACAGCCCAGGCATGGGTCGCTACCGTTCTGTCAACGGCGGTCCCGGGAGTCCCGACCTCGCTCGACACTACAAGTCCAGCTCTCCCTTGCCCACGGTCCAGCTGCACCCTCAGTCACCCACAGCTGGGAAAAAACACCAGGCTGTGCAAGACCTGCCCCCAGCAAACACCTTCGTGGGAACCGGAGATAACATATCGCTTGGATCTGACCACTGCTCTGAGTACAGCTGTCAGACCACCAGCAAGTACAACAAACAGGTAAGTCACCTAATTGCGTGCTTTGATTTATTCTCGGCATCCCTTAGACTCGATGACAGATACATCAGGTGTCCTTGGGCACTGTGTTGTTGGGGCAGGCTGGGTCTCGAAGTTGATCAGGGGGGCATGCAAAGGCGGGGACCGTGTTGTGTGGGCATCTAGACCAATTCCACCCGCATTGCGCCGTGGAGTTGTGCCTGCTGGGTCGAGATGCTGGTGACAGTAGTGGTTGTGGACTGCAGCATTCAAACATTAAGACCCATGTGCACACGAGCATCGGGGGCGAGCTGAGTGTCACCCAGACACCCCATATATCCCCCTCCCCACATGAGTCCTGGCGTTTCAGACAGGAGCCTCTGTCACTCCTCTCGCTTCCTGCAGGAGTGAGAGGGAATAGGAGTGGTCCTGTGAGGAATGTTAAATCTTCGTGTTTAAGCTTGAATTTTGAAATATGTATAGCCATTCCTGGGCTTGTGTGTGTGTGTCACTTCACTGACCCCGAAGGAAAATTAAGTGCTAGCATGTATAATGTAAAAATGCCTCCAATGCTGCGGATTCGACAGCGCATTCATGGAGCTCGGTGAAAATATCCATCTGTCTTTGTATGATTATTTCAAGCAAAGCCAAGGACACACTGTTAATACTCTACGAGCTCAGTCCTTTTATTCTGCAATTGCCAGGAAAGAACACTCATTCTGTTGTTTCATGCCTTTTCTATGGCGGTCTAATGAATTATTGATCATTTTCTTATGTGGTGTAAGCAACTGTTCTTGCAGGCCAGAATTCTGCCCCTGAAATCTCAACACTCTTCTCTCCTCTTCATGTTTCTTCTCTCTTTTCTCTCATTCTCTTACCCTCACTCACTCTCCCCCTTTCTCTCTTTCCGATTCTCTGCCTCTGTCCCATCTTCATTTTCCTGTACGCTCTTACTTTCTTTCCATGGGTATATCTCCTCTTCTCCTCTCTCTCCTTTTCTGCCTACCTCACCCTTTCTTCTTGTTCCTATCCTTTTCTTCCTAGGCACCCCTCCCTCTCTCTCTCTGTATGGCAGTCAGGTTGCATGGTTGCTTGGGATTTGCCACCTGACAATAAGGTATTTTAGACAGAGGTACCTCTGGGCGTGTCAGTGCCGGTGCTTCATACGAGTGTCTCATCCATAATTAAAAAGGTGCTGTATTTTGTGGTGCAGTGCATGTATTGTGTGTTTGAGTCTTCAGATATTTATATATTTACTATTGTGTGCCCGTGTATGTTGCAGTCAGTTTATTCGCACCAAATGGAGTAAATTATTCAAGCCCGATTGGTGACTGCTTATTGAACTCGGTGTTGTAGATCCACTCAGAGTGTGATTACCTTTCTGCACATCAGCGCTCCTCCCTAACCTGATATCTTAGAGAGGGGACTTCTTAGGGATGGCTCGTCTAAAGCATCCCTGACATAACAGCAGAATGCGCGGCTGGCACTCCAGTGCTGTCGTTAGAGATGCGCTTGACCCGAAACGGTCATCTAGCAAGTGGCTGCTGCCGTTCCTGCCCCCCACCCCCCGTGTCTGTCACACATTAACATCATCTCAGGTGTGTTTTTTGTGCGAGCTGGGGTGACACCAGTTCCAATGTGAGTCTCAGAAGGGATTTACCATTCAGAGGATTAAGAGAGAGGTCTGGAGTGGTCCTGTTAACCCCTTTGTGCCCAGGGTGCTGCATTTCATGCACATTAATACAGGCAGGAGTCAGGTCAGCCTGCTAGATTCCTCAGACAGGGATGGGAACACTACATTGTCATTTTTGACGTTTCAGTTAATGAGCTGGATCTCACCCAAGGATGGGTGGTGCTGTGGTGGGGATATGGGGGGGGGGGGGGTACGCTGAGAGTAAGAAAGGCATCATTGGTCGAAATGGCCAAGGTTCTCCTTAGGGACAAAGGCAGGCTTGGGGTGAACATCCCTCAGATAATAGCCTAGGTGGACTCTTAATGCCTCCCTGATGTCTAGTTATCCCACCCTCTGTCTCCCACCCTTGGTCGTCCACCTTGACCCTGTAAAAAGCAGGGGGGGGGGGGGTTATTAGAACAGCCAGTGCTGCCAGGTAGCTAGGCAACTGGCTGGGTTTGCCAGTTAAGTCTTCATTTGGTAGATGTTTAAGCTGTCATTACAGTAACAAGATGCAGGAACTGAATCCAGGTGTGTCCCCTGCTGCTGCTGTAGACCGGGTGGGAAACCAATATGCCTTACAACCAATACTGCCCTTCTATTAACAATTCTCACTACTCGGGGTGGGGAGGGGGGG
>JAODLC010000015.1:20831767-20845261 GCA_026781145.1 Hippopotamyrus pictus | reverse complement strand
TAGCGTAAGCCTGAAAAACTAATTCGGCAGCGCGGTTATTTGGACAAGATCGTCAATAGCGCTGCCAGCGAGTATCGAGGGATCGGGGCTGGATTTAAAACTGGATATTGATTAGCAATGGCTGCAAATAATTTTAACGGGAATTAGGCAATTGTTTCGCAGGTGGGTGTTTTTACATCGTAAACTGCGATGCGATACCGGCTATTTCGAACCCTGAAGTACCAAACATATGGTACCTGGTGCTGTGGAAAAACGCACTTTGTGTGACGCGATTTATAATGTGACTAATATATGCAGTGCAAGTTCACAATGAGCAAAGAAAATGACAGCACAGCAGATCTGTGACAATCATCTGCTCCGATTTGGGAGTGGGAAATTACACACTGTCTGTGTTACCTGAAAATGCCACAGTCTGCACATAATGAATCACCATCTTTGCATCATAGAGTTTAGATCCCTGACCACTGTACATGTGGTTTCTCAAAACCTATTAACAGATAAATAAAATCATGCCAGCAGCTGAATAATAGTCGATCTCCTTGATTTAGAACACAATGCACAACACAGTGACCCATTAAATCACTCCCATACCCCCCAAGCTCCGCAAAGGCCCCATGTCTGTGTGTCAGCATAAACTCAGTTAGTATGCTTATAAAAATTAATATTCAGAAATTGCTATAATACGTTATCATTACTGGATTATCTCTTGCTATTGTTAGTAGGGTTAGATGCGTGGGAGGTGTTTTGTGCACTGCTTTGGTATTCACCCAGTGAGGGAACCCCACAGTGTGCCCCAAACACATATAGCACCTTCCGACTCGTATACTGTAGGGTTAGATGCGTAGGAGGTGTTTTGTGCACTGCTTTGGTATTCACCCAGTGAGGGAACCTCACAGTGTGCCCCAAACACATATAGCACCTTCCGACTCGTATACTGTAGGTCTGTCTTTTGAAGTGAGGTGAGCTTTGTTGCAAGGCTTTTATGCAAACATTTTGGCCTGGAGGGGACCACAAAAATAAATAAATAAATAACAAAACGACTAGGTGGAAGTTGTTTAATGTTCTTGAAAAAGAGTACTAATGAAAAGTTGAACCAGTATAGTAATAAATTTGTAGATATTTGAAATCTCTTGATTTGAAGTAAAGCCAGAGACAAACAGTGATCCTTGATAAGATAAAGTTGCCGGGTTTGTGCTGTTGTCTGCTGTGAGAGATGGATTGCCACACGGTGCTGTTTGCGTGGGGGTGAGACATCCTGGCCTGAGTGAAAGTGGGGCAACCTTGATTCAAGGTTGCTGGAGAGTGGATTGTCTTGGAATGGTAGCGGTGATGGGAATGAGTGTTTCTCCACCATCGCTCCTGACTGGCCAGCCTTGTTTATCTCGGCACTGTTTTTTTTTTTTGTATTGCACTGCTGCTTTGTGCATGTAGCGCATCTCTTAAGAAAAGGAAAGCAGCATGAAAGGAAGAAATGAAGTCAAGGTTTGTAGGTCCTCATGTTTTGCACTTTTGCATAAACGCAGATTCTTCGTGCCCTGCCAGGCCACGAGTACTCAGAGGCGTCTCGTGGTGGCAGTGTGACCCCGACCTAGCCCTCCGCCCCCCAAACCGGGCTGCTGTGCACAAGGTGACCCAGATGCCACAAACCTTATTGAGCGTCATATTAACTGGCTACAATAGGCACTATTATTAAAGCAGTAGAATGGTTCTTTTGACTTGGAAGTCAGTGATGTGTGTGGTGGGGGTTGAATTGGTGCAAAGTGGGATGGGGGTGCACGATCAAGGCCAGCATAAAAGGGGCATTTAGGGCATAAAAGGGGCATTTCAGGCCTCTCAAGGCGGGCCTGTCTGGCCACTGAAGCTGACGGCATCTCTCCATGACCATGAGAGAGAGCTTCGACATCCGCTCCGCCCCCAAGGCATCCCGTCTCCAAGGTGCCCCCATGGGCCGCCATGGAAGGGTCCCCCACAGTCCCTCACAGCTTCTCTGTGGCGGCGCCGAAAGGATCTCGAGATGAAGGAAGCGGCACCGAGTGGCAGATGCATGGTGTAGGGGCATGTGAGCAAGATAAAAGACAACTGTCGGCGGGTTAAAGGAGCACAGTGCCCTGCCCTGTGATTGGCTGTAGGAATGACAGCCTGCATGCTGGGTATTTAATCGAACACGAGGAAGGCAATGCAGCCCAGGTCCTTTCATGTGATCCGCTCGTCTCTTTTGTTCATGTGTACACTCATCCTCAAATGAAGGGGCTCATTTCAAGCCCACCCCTTCCCAGACCACAGCCTGACATAGCTGCTTAGTCAACATGCATATTGGAAAGTGTCTGATTCAGTGCCATATGAAGTTATTTCCAGTGTCCCTGCCCAACCATACTCCCACCCCGCCCATTACAAAGTCACAGACAGACACTGAGAGGTCAAGCTTTCCCTTTATGGTTCTCTACAATTAGGACAGAACAAAGATGTGTGCAAACAGCTCGGCGCTGCATTGATTGGTGCCTTTTGAAGGGCTGAAAACACCTTGTTTTATCGTACTGAATTTAAATGGAGCCGTATCCAGAGCGGCACTTTTAATGAAACTCTCTGTATATTCATGAGCGAGAAGCCGGCTATTTATTAGCAAAAAAGCAGCTTTTATGTGAAAAATTTAAGTCCCAGGTAAATTTTTTAAAGGGCCATAAGACCAGTATCGCTGAGTTGTCGGCTTTTAAAAAATATATGCGGCAGTGTAATATTTCAGGCTGCTTTAAAGCTAACATTTTCCGGGCTGTTTTTGTTACACTTTGCAGCCCAGGAATACTAAAGCAGTGCTTTGTCAGAAGTGTCGGCGCTTCGACGCTGGGATGCTGCGGGTCAATGGCAATCCCACAATCCATTGGTATGCAAAAAAGGAAGCCCTTCATCAACTCTATTCAAAGCTGAAATCCCCTGAAACCCGGCATCGCATTACCATCTCTAATGGCCTACTGGGCCGCTGCCGTTAATTGGTTTTTGCTTGGATAGCGTATGTTGTGAGGCTTGTCGTGCTTTGAGGTGAATATGGTCAGTCCAGCTACCTTTTTCGAGGACATTTTTACCGTCTGAGGAGGTTGATGGCGCCGTTGGATGTTCACCCCGGTGTACTTTCTCTGGATGACACCCCTACCCTTTTCCTACACAAAGTTTTAAGCTAAACAGGTAGCCGGGGCATCGTGTGATCTTTGGCCATGGAGGTCTTTGATGGTAAAACTCGGATGCCTTCAGATAGGTGAGGTTTGTCCTTGGTTTTTCGCCGACCACCACAACCGTTCTGGTGGGATATATCAGGGGCACCCAGCAATAGGAGCACCCAGATGCTACAGAGCACACCCCCATAATGGCAAAAATTTGGTGCCAACATATGGCTTCAGTCCAGTGTTTTTCCATTGTTACGTTTTGTGAATATAAAAATCTTCATCATATTTCTCCCATGCAAGCTTGCTGATGAAGAATTTCTTTAAGGATATTGAAGTTTGAGCTGGGGGGGGAGGGGCTAAGTGTGATGGCTGGGTAGTGATCAAACCAAAGAAGGTGAGTTTCCAAGGCCGGCAGGAATGCCCACGGCTTCCAGAAGATTACAAGGAGTGTTATGAAGAGGCAGCCCTGAGGGTTGAGGAAACATGCGTGTCCGAGCCCTCTCCCTCAGTTCCACGACCCGACCCGTCTCAGTGCTATGATCTTCTTTAGCAGAAGCTTGTTTGCGTCCATGCCCTCTGATCGCTCACTGGGGTCCATGTGCACTGGGCCAATTTATACTCTCAAGGCCAAAATTCGGCTAATTATGCTGGTTCTACTTGAGGAGCTTTGCATCCCCTCGAGCCGCTACGCAGCAGGCCGCCTCGTGCTCTCGCTTCCTCTTCGCGCGGCCATTTCTGATGCTAGGCACTTCTTTGAGCTGTGACCAACACATGTGACCTGAGCAGCTGGCCATCTAGCATGCGTGGGGTGACACGTATGGCTGCTCTTATCCGTTGTTCTGAGGGCTGTGGGGATGACGGCACTTGACTCGTGTCCTCATTCTTGTCCTTCACAGCACAGATCCTCTGTAGACGCATTTGCAGAGAAGGACAGATGCATCTGTATGTAAATACTCGCATACATACTCACTGACATACTCATGTGTGAATTTCCAGTGACTTCAAACATTGCATATGATCGGCGGCGATGTTTGCCACCACTCAAACCATGCATTTGGATGGGTCGCCCGAGGTTGATTCCCTGCTAGCCATAAACAGTTGCTGCACTGGAGCGTCGGGGGAGAAGCGGGGGTGACTTTTTGAGTGGGAGCCCAGAAACAACAAACCCGATTAGCCTTAAATTAACCAGTTGCACAATCATCTCATGCACATACACAGAAACATACACGCTCGTCACTTTCAGGAACACCTCACACACACTGTTTGAAAGACAACACTGGATACCAACTCCGACTCTAGTGTCGACCCTCCCTTCTGCTTTGATGGACAGCAAGAGTAACACCCCCCCAGACGTGCTGTCAAAGTACCCCCGGTGCTGGTGTAGGGGAATGACTCACAGTCGTTTGCTGGAGTAATTATTTTGTTGGCTCGCCACAGACAGCACAGCTAATGGAAAGATCTGGCACTTTGAAGTGCTTGTAGGAATGCTTAAAAAAGAAGGCCTGAGTGTGTACTGCTTTAAATATTTATGGAGAAAAAATGTGCTGTTATCAAATATGGGTGGTGATGTCTTTAGTTTTTAATGCTGGAAGGATTTCAGTGTTTTGGAAAAAGCCTGCTTTTATAATCAGTTTATCTTACACTGCACTACATTTTGGTTGAAAAAGAAAAAATGAAATGTGTTGTTGATAGAAAAAATACAAAACATGTAACTAATTTCATATACACTAGCAAACAGGCCTAGATTCAGAAAGCAAACTTCTGTAATATTTTATTTATATATTTTAATTTTAAAATCTAATAACCACAGTCCTTTTTGAACCTCACTGCAGCCATTTACATTTCAGCTTTGTTTGAAGTCTGCTTAGGCTCGGTAACACTAAATGACATTTCAGCCAGCCCCTGCACCAAACTGCCATTAATCTATAAAACAAGGCCTACAGCCCACCCAGCAGAACTGCATGAAAGGACGTTTGGATCCTTTTTCATGCCGATCACATTTCTCAGACTCTCGCAGTGTTATTTCTATGAGTCGCTCTACAAGCACAACATAAATCCAAGAAAATTCAGATTGGACCAACCTCCAGATTGGATCGATTTATTATTGTTTTATGCTGAAGTTTTATTTTGACATAAGTATTTCTCTGGACGATCCAAATTTGTCTTGGCACCAGTTCTGAGGTTGAGCTGGCGAGACTAGTAATTTGTGTATGGATGTACACTTCAATGTACTTTTTGAGTAGTTTGAAAGGCATTATGTCACCATTTGGGAATTCCTTTGTTCATCTGTCGATATCAAATTGGTTTAGAAATTCGAAATTGAAGGAGCTTCAGGTCCAGATGTCGGCCAGACTGCTCATCCCCAACCCTTTGTGTTTACTCCGTCAGGCAAACAAGAGCAGTTTACACCTGGTTCCTATAAATGGCCTGGCTTGCAATAAAATGGCCAAACAACCTGGCCTGACCTCTATATTTACTGAGTACTGTTAAATTAAATAATAAAAAAAATGTTTCCATTCTGTTAACTTTGCGATCCCTTTCATTTTGTTTATGTAGCTAAACATTCGTTTGGCCTCAACTGTATTTATCTTGCAGTCTTCTAAGCTGGAGTTCTCTTGTCCCTCTGCGCTCGGTTTTTCACTGCTGAGTCACTTCCTACGCCGTGCCTCTGGCCAGGGCAGGTTGCCACTGTCACTGCGTCTCTGTTAGGTGTGGTCCACACTGGAAAGCTCGCACTTCTGCTGTGCTCACCTCCATATCAGGATGTGAAAACACCTCAGAGGCAATTTCTTTAGAAACAGATTTTATTTTGAAAGCTCTCGCAATCATAAATAATGGTCTTATTGTCAGTTTGCATGCACACTAAGGAAATCAAATTATTGTGTTAGTCCGACTAAAACTTTTACAGTACATGTAAACATGTTAGTTCAGCTGAAATCGTACTAAATCGAATTTCGAACTATGGCACCAAAAGTACGATACTTCATGGTGTTGTTGCTGGCGTAAAAACTGGTACTGGTGCCGAATGACATCACAATGGGAGATTTTGTACTGAGTTCAAAAAATGGCTGTAGTAGGATTGGACAACATGCGATATTAATGCCAACATCGCATGTTATGCAGATTCAATTTTTACATCGCTAGTCAGCGAGATTAAGATTAGGCTTTTTCTTACCTTCAATTTGGGATGGATATTATAGCACAGGGAGTTTAAGTCTTCATAGCAAAGTCTTCATAGGAAAAAAAAATAGCAAGTTTTGCAATTTTAATAGTTATTCATCTAGTATGTGTTTAAAAATCAGTTTAAAGTTTACCTCCACTGCATCAGCGCTGCATGCGCCCTCCGAGACAATCATAATCATTTTTGTCCTTGCTGTTTAAATCACGCCTAGATGGGTTTGTGCAATATTTCTTACAACAAAATCACATTGCAATATTTGAAAAATTTGCAATACCATGCTGTCATAGCATATTATACAAAATACTTTATTTCTTGTTATGCTATCCTGCTCTTGATGTATCTGTTCTTTCGACCAATTGCAATTAAAGCTTGAGTCACTTCATTTGTTCACACATCCATTATTGTTAATTTTATTATTTTTTTGTGCCTGTGAAGTAATATATCAACCGGAAAATGGCCAATACTAACAAAATGAAAGGAACCATATCGCTACCTATCGTAGTGGAGTCTGACATACTTCAGTCAATTAATCGATTCCCCTCCTGTGCATGTATACTGGGACAAGGATGGTAGTTTGATTAAATAGTGCAGTCGAGCTATAACCATGGCTTGACTTAACTGTGCATGTAAACATACTGTTTGTTATTCACCCATGTTTCAGCTGTTACGGGGTTGCGGGGGGGGGGGTTAGGGCCCACCTCAGGAGAAATCGGGTGGAAGAAACTGGAGGATGCTGATGCGTTGCAGGGCACACACTGGGATACCTGCATCAAACTACGGGCAGTTTAGGGAGAGCGAGTCGCTGCAAGCCTCCAGACTCTGGCAAGAAACCAAAGGAGCTGTGGGACAGCCATGTGATTCTAGGAGGACATGCAAACTTCACCTATATCGAATGGGGGTGGAATACAAATGGATGCCCAGTCCTGGTAGTGTGAGACCACAGTGCG
Source organism: Hippopotamyrus pictus (assembly GCA_026781145.1). Lineage (NCBI taxonomy): Eukaryota > Metazoa > Chordata > Actinopteri > Osteoglossiformes > Mormyridae > Hippopotamyrus > Hippopotamyrus pictus. The sequence continues at coordinate 20,837,978 of JAODLC010000015.1, read as the reverse complement.
AGCGGCTATCGTTATATTGTTTGTTTGTTTATTGCTTTGAAGAGCACAAACTGTGCTTTTGACCTCTGGATCTATTCTGAAAGTGTTGAAAAGCCATTGAAGCATATTTATTACCCAGGAACTAATGAGGATAAAAGTCAAATGACTCATTTCCGATCGCCTCCGGCATGAGGGCTTCCTCAGGTGAAATACCCAATTGTTTCTCATTCAGGTTCAGGATTCACAGTGTTATAGTTCAGCAAGAACAGCAAACAAAAGCTTTTTGGCTGTAGGGATGTTGGAGATGCTAAAGGCTGTTGTAGCCTTGCTAATGCTAAGACGGTTGGCATTCCTCACATGAAACTGCCATCGCCACAATTTCTGGGAACCTGGCGGGCTGACAGAACAATGGTGTCAGCGGTGAAACACAGCATGTGTTCACAGGGTCGGCGAGTTCTGTGCTGTGTTTTGGCAACTTGTCCATCCATTTGGGCTGCAGAGAGAGTGGGATCTGACATCCTTTAGAGTAACCCTATGCCTAAAGTACATTAAGCCTAGTTCTTCTTGGTGCAGTCCACCCTGCTGTGCATAATTCCTGGGTCCCATGATGTGCAGCTGCTCCCACCTGGGGCCCCTGCCTGGGCCCAAGCCCAGCACAGCTTCCCCCGTTGTCCCCCCGAGAGGGCTGGCCTGGATGCAGTAACCTAACGACAGACTTTCCTGGGGCGGATACATCCAGTGCACTCATACCCTAATAGGATAATATTCCCTTTTGATCGATCTGCCTTGGCTGTGAGACTCATTGTGTTATTGGGTGGATTATGTTGGGTATACTGTCGTGTTCTATGAAAACGTCAAACTCTTGACCCATTTGTTTAAGGTAGTCTCGTAGCTCATCTTCAGTTTTGAAAGTTGCCAAAACGCAGGAAACCTGAATCACTCTGTCGTTTTCCTCCACAGCGAGAGAGCTTATTCCTGTATTCCACTGCATACAAAAGCAGACTATCTCACACTAAGGGTGAGAGTGTGATGCACACTAACGTACCCTCACAAGCCTTAAATGGAGGCTAGAGAGGAAGTCCTCTGACTTTGGGATGTCATATGTTTAAGTTCCAGAGATCCAGAGAAAATCTTCGATGTTTTATTCTGGAGCTGCTTTGCTGTTACTCCGTGTAAGGTCAGTGAGTATACGGAGTAAACGGCTCAAAACATACAAGACAAAAGCAGGTTTTTCGAGTCCGCTGACCCTTAGGGTTAGGGTTAGGGTTAGGGTTAACCCTAACCCAAAAACACGAGTGCTATATGAAGGGTGAAGATTTTAAGACTGTTCGGCCGACTGCAGCACGGCACAGGCAGCGTACTGTATACAGTATGTCTACATGCACCCTAAGAGAGTTGACTTATTGTGTTAGTCCAACTAAAACTGGACTTTTGAAGTGCATGTAAACATGTTAGTCCAGGTGAAATTATACTAAATGGAATTTCCAAAAGTTGGACTAAGACACCCAGATAATGCGGCTGGGAGTCGATTTACTCCTGCATGTAAATGTTCAATCGGAGTAAAACTGGCCTAGGCACTCTGCACAGTGTAAAAACTGGTACTGGCACTCTGCGCAGTGTAAAAACTGGCCTAGGCACTCTGCGCAGTGTAAAAACTGGCCTAGGCACTCTGCGCAGTGTAAAAACTGGTACTGGCACTGGAATGGAATTTTATTTTTTTATGTCTGTGACATAATAGATCAACCAGAAAAAGCCCAATACTAACAAGCAGAAAGGAGCCATATGGCCACCTATTCGGACATACTTCCATCAATAAATCAATTCCCCTCCTGTGCATGTATACTGGGACAAGGACAGTAGTCCGATTAAATGGCTTAGTTGTGCGATAATGTTAGTTGGACTTAGTTGTGTATGTAGACTTACCGTATTGTTGAATCGGAAGCTTCATCTGATTGGCGCTCTGACACTCTGCATTTCCCCATACCGTGGACTGAGATCCCGACAGACCTGTTCCTGATTTGCATGCCCGCGGGCTTTGTTCGCTGCTCTATGCCATTTCTCAGCATGCAAGAACAGGTAATGGCACCCACCCGCTGGCTGACAGATGTGAGAGCATTCATGGGAATCTGGGCTGATGTCTTTGACATCCCTTTGAAGGCAGGCCATTTTGCTTGCCCATATCACTGGCCTGTGCGCTATCTGCCCTGTGACGTTTACGTTATGCATTTCCACCAATGACTGACAAGCGTGCTGCGCCTTATGGTCTGGCCAGTCCAGTTTAAGACCCCTATTGTCTCTGAGTTGCCCTTTTGTGTTATTTTCATGAGGACAACACCAAGCAGGACAGCAGTGTGGATTAATTTAAATAAATGTTAACCAGCCTGACCTCGTGTTAGCCACCTAAGTCATCAATCAGTCACCTGGACTCGTTTCTGTTGATGTGACGTGCATCAGAAAACACGGGTCACATTTTTATTACTTCACTAGTGCAATTTCTATACTCGATTGTGTTCGGGAGAAAGCTGCCTTCTGCATGGTGACTGTCAGCAGGTGGGGGTATTGCAGGGGGAGTGAAGGACCATCGCGAGAAAGACAGTCCCATTTGAATGGGCCACCTGAGCCTGGAAGCTTCTGAATGGGGGGTGGATTGGAGTACTGCTGTGAAGACAAAGGTGCAGGAAGGTGGCTGTATTCATGCCTTTGCAGGTCGCCCCGAGGGGGGGAGAGAGAGATAAGAGAAGATAAAAGAAGCAAGTGTGAAGACAGGGAGATTAAAGCACAAGAAAGGACAGTGGGGGGCAGGGGGCTATCCAGCAACTGCCCCCACCCCCTAGGTGGACGGTGTGTGCTGGAATGTTTCCGGAAGGTCTCTGAGAAACTCCTCCATGTTTCTGCAGCAGCATCTTCGAAATCTGAAGCATATTTCAGCTTCCTGGAAGCTCTTTCTTCTTCCTCCAGCCTTGAACTGAACTTGAGTAAAGTTTTCTTCATGGCTCGGTGCTTGGTGCCTCCCAGCTCGACCTCCCATTCTGACAGCTCGTTATACTAATGACATCGATAATTGCTAAAGAAGGCTCTTTAATGTGGACGGCCGCGTACTGTGCCTTATCCGGCCTCAGCTGCCGTGGTGACAGCACGCATTTTACCGTGTGTTATGTGTCCTAAAGGCTGCCTGTTCACAGGCACACAGGCCAAGGACTTTGTCAGTCACGGGTATCAGGGTCCTTCAATGTCACTAGGCCATCTGTCACCGACCCCCCCCTTCCCCGGTAATGAGGAACATGTTGACCCACTGATCCAGGTTTACCCAGGTCACGGGTGGCAGAAGCCCCTGGGTATGCAGGCCTTCCTCTGTGTGGCCGCTTGGCCAACTAAATAGGTAAACAGTAATCCTTAGGAAATGACTGTCTGTTATTATTTTGCTCCAGTGCCAAGTAGCAGATAGCCAAAACAATGAGCTTATCTACTTAATCCATTCAAACGTCCTATCAGATTCCCCAGTAATCTTCTGAATATATCTATTTTTTCAGTATTGATTTAATTCGGTATTTCCGAGACTGAGGAAATATGAAACGAGAGATTTGGTAGATAAAATTTGACTTAATCATCTCCCAGTTTAGAAGTATCCCTTTAAGGCCTGAGTAATATGTAAGGCTGAAGTAGTAGGGCAGGGCGACTCCGGGCAGGGTAAATGTTGGGCATTAACTCTGACCCTCTCTGGCTTCCTGCGCTCCATCCCTCTGCCTGCCCTTGTACTTACTGCTACCTTCGTAGACTGTTCCTTTTCACATCCATATGGATGAACATTTCCGTACAATAATTCAAATACCTTGGTCATGTAACCGTCTGCAGTGTTAAAACACCCTGTGAAATAACCATGATTCTATTGGGGGTGGGGTTACGGTCATTTATATGAAACTTGATACAGTAACCAGGTGACCAAATGAGAGGAAGGGGATAGGTGTGAGTGTGCTTGTCGGGTGTGGTGTGCGCGCCTGAGGCTAGAGGAGCGACGCCCCAGTGGGGCCATCAGCCCGTCAGCGGTGCTGAGCTTGCAGTTGGCTCGTGCACAGCGATGCCGTCACTGGCTCTTGGATGTTTTTAATCGCTTTCGTGCAGCTCTCTTATTAGCATGTGACTTTGAGCGCAGGAGCCATTAGCAGAGATTGGGCCCCTTCCGGGCCGAGAGCAGCCCGCTCGGGCTCAGTGATCAGGCTCCATTATGCAGCATTGTGCTGACAGGCCTGTTTCAGCCGCGCCACTCTCAGTTTTAAATGTACACTTTCATTACTGCAGGCAGGGGGGCATGCAGCCTGGGTGTGGGGGTATAACAAATTAGAAGGGAAAAGAAGGAAAGGGGGCATGATGGGGGGGGTGGTGGCAGAAGTGGAGACAGTCAGACATCGAAGAGCAGGTGCTACTGAGTGCCTGGCAGCTTTATGGGGGTCAGGAAGGGGCAGCTACTATTAACATGGGGATGCATGTCCCCCCCCCGATTAACATGGGGATGCATGTCCCCCCCCCGATTAACATGGGGATGCATGCATGGCAGTTACCCTGTCACCCCCCCGATTAACATGGGGACACTTGTCGAGTAGTTTGTAAATGCTGTTACCCTCCCTCAGATTATACTTATACTTTGGCCCACCGTGTGATGCAAGCACAAATCTGGCATGCGAGTGTAAGTCGTCTCAATGCCAGGGGTGGGGGGCACTTACCATGCTTCATCCTGCAGCCTGCCTGCCCTGATATGACAGCCCGCGGTGGTGGGCACTTTGTTCGGACTCCAGCGGGCCCCCACCTCCCGTGCAGCCGCTGCTGGCTCTGCACTTTCTTTCTTCTGTGTTTTACGTGCAGTATCCATGCTTTCGCTTGCACAGACATGCACGTGTGGGCGTGCATGCACGAGGGCCTGCCTCACACATGGGCTGCTACACTTCTCACCTGTCAGTAGAATGCAAGCTGAGGTTTTCGGGGTGGCAGTATGTCGATTATACTCACACCCTTTAGGAGGAGCACGGTTCACAAATGCAGCACCACATTACTGGGACTGACATACTCGCTGCAGTTCTCTGTTTGCGGCTTTATTGGCTAATAAAATGGCCACATTGAAAGCAGAAACATGGCCCCTCAGCCCACCCTCCGTGATCTGCTGAGCCATGGGTCTGGAGCTTAAAGTGACCTGTGCAGGAGGACCTGAGAGTGTCCTTCTGAGCCTCTTCATGGCTAGTGGCACCTGAAAAGTGTGTGTATGTTGCAGGCAGGCGAGCAGGTGAAGTTTGACAGGACTGAAGTTTATGGTTCGCTATACTTCCATGGAAGGCAAATATCCGTGATTGCGGTGAGAGCTCCCTCAGCATGCCACCAGCTATGAACACAACACCAATATACATATAATCAAGCAGGAAGCAGTAAGCAAACACTTACAAAGCTAAGGCTAAATATAGAGTGCTAATAAATAAGTGAATTAAACGGCTGAACTGAAGGTGTTTTCTTTGCCAGGGTGTATTTGTCTATTTTTTTTTGCTCTGTAGGGGTGCTGGTAGGGCTGTACTTGTGGATCTTTGCTTTGTGTCACAATAAGCCACCTCCGTGTGCCTTTAGACCGCTGGCTTTCTGTCGATTTTGTGCCTTTTTGAAAGGTATCGGCAGGTCTTCAGGCCCCGCTGTCTCTCTTTCAGAAAGTTGCATATTACGCACAGATGTTTCTGTGTGAAACAAACCAATCTCACTGGCCCGCTTGACTCAGCCTGGACGACGTATGTCATGGGAATGGATGAGAGCAGAATATTAAATACACCCTTTACCCCCCCCCCCCAATTCTTAGTCAGTTCTACTAAGAATGCTCTCCCCCAGTCCTTGTAAGCGCCTCACTGTGCTCGAAATAAGCTGTCCACTGACATTTTTTCCAGAAGTCCCAGGCATCTCTCCGCCTTCTGTAGCTCTCTCTTTCCCGTCACCCCTAAACGGCTGCAGTGACAGAGCAGGAGTTAAGTGCCGCTGGATGGACAGAAGCTACGCTGCCCTCATTTGGAATCAGCAAGTCCATCTGGCTACAGGGTCCCACTCAATGCGAATCCCAATGAAGGCGAGAAGACAGCATCAGTAACAGGACTCCTCCCATCTTCTGCCGCATTTGGGCAGAAGGACACTGTCATCCCCCCCCCCCCCCCCCCCCCCCCCCCCCCCCCCCCCCCCCCCCCCCCCCCCCCCCCCCCCCCCCCCCCCCCCC
>JAODLC010000015.1:20796285-20831667 GCA_026781145.1 Hippopotamyrus pictus | reverse complement strand
AGGACCCTGTCATCCCCCCCCCCCCCCCCCCGCGGGGCTATCCACATGTCCCATCAGTCCCCGTACGTCCGCCACACATACCTCTCACTGGCCACTCACCTCCCGCATGTGCAGGAATGCGCAAGGGCTGAGGGCTCCCCGGCTGCGGCGCTGCATGCAAGCTCCCTCTTGCTATGCACCTCACGTGCGCATCGCCACCGCATTTCTGCTCGGCCAATGAGGACAGGCGGTATGAAATTAGACCCTAAGTGTGTTTCCCTGTCATTAATCACTCCGGAGTCTGAATTCTCTGCGGCAGTCATAAATGAGGGGAACGTGGATGAAATGTCGAGGGGTTATACGCCTTTTTCACTTGTTTATTTTATGTCTTTTCACATTTCTGTCCTCTCGTGAGGAAAAGGCCAGCTGAAGCAGTCGGATTGTGTTCCTCATGAAGGGCAGAGCAGCACAGCTCCGTCTGCGACGTGCTTTCAGATGCTCAGCAGTCCTCCATCAAGCTTGACTGATTAAATCCACCTCATCACCAACCTCCACAACCTTGACTTTTGCCTTCAGCTTTTTTTTTCCTTCTTCCTCCTGCTTTTCCAATGGCAATGAACCAGAATTTCCTGTCGCCGGTAATGTTGGCTTCACCACCGGAGAAAGAGATTTAGTCGATTTATTTGCCCGCTACAGCTAATGGCAATCGCGTTTGAAATACACAGATGCAGATTGTAGGGACTGAGGGGCTGTGATTCTCTCTCTCTCTCTCTCTCTCTCTCTCTCTCTCTCTCCCTTCCCCTGTCTCTAAAGTCAATAATGAAAATGCCTTTGTACCCCAAATGGATTAGGTCTGCATGACAAAGCCTCACAAAGTTTTACATTTGACGGAAAAGGTGCTGTAAAAACGTAAAAAGTGCTGAAGCCCTTTGTCCCAGCACTCCCCCCCCAGCTTTGTGCCTCTGATCCCAGGTTTTGGTGGCCCTTCCTCCTCATTCACCACTCTTCTTTGTCCTCTGAGCTCCAACTCCGGTCTTAATAGCCCTGAGGAACCTGACATTCTAGTCACCTTTATGTGCTCAGCAGCAAGCTCATGTATTCTCATTGGACGGGTATGTGCCCATCACCTTTCCCTTCAATAGGAGGACAGGGAGGTTCCCTCAGTGATCAGTGGTCATTGTTGACACACCACAGCACACAGTGCACAACAACAAAATGTGTCCTCTGCATTTAACCCATATGTGACGTCTTGACATAGCAGGGGGCAGCTAATTCAGCACCCAGGGAGCAGTGCTTGGGGGCGGTACTTTGCTGGTCGGAGATTTGAACTGCCTTGCCTAGCTCTTCTGTTCCACGATATACTCACTGACTTTTCAGCATTGTGCTGCGACGAGGGTAACCTTTTTGAATTTTTTTTTCGGCTCATCTAGCCATTTAACAGAAAAAGGCAAACAGAAGCCATCATAGGTACATAGGTCAGGAATGTTCTCTGAGCCAGGCCTGTAAACCGCTGACATGACGGCCTTTGCGTAGGGTGAACTCCCTGCTCTGATCATCGACACGGACATGGTGTGAATAACACCGTACACTCCCCAACACCAAGGCATCAATTGCCTTATAAAGCATATCGACAGGCCCTCTGTGTTCTACAAGGATCCAGCTTCTCCTCTGTCATGTATTATTTACACGCCTAATTTTGTTCCATGCTACGTATTTACACTGCTTTGCATTGTTTTTCCTTTGTATGCAAAATATAACCATGATTGGTTGTTTATTCTTAAACTGTGATCAAAGGGAAGTCATATCGTACATGACAGGGGATCGTGTAAGCTGCTCTGTTGAACCCTCGCTGTGAAAAATCCCAAACTAGCAATGTGACTTTTCCCCTTACTAAACTGACTCACTGGCCCCCAAAGGTTCTGATCAGTTTTGATTTTTCAGGAAGGCTGAATTAGACATACAGTAGATCTCCCTCTGAGAGGTTCATGATTAGGAATGATTATGAATGCCTTGCTGAGGTTTTAATCAGACACATTAACAGGGCACACAGAGCTGATTCGGTGGATTAGGAAGCCCAACATCTTTACAATCTCATCCCGATGCCCAGGTGTGGTCTGTGTCGTCAGCTGAAATGCACGTACCCTCATTTTCCCACAGTACTACAAAGCATCATTCAGTACTTATCCAGCAGAGTCTAACCACCATCACCAAGCCCTCCAACACCAACTGGGAAGGCTTTCACCCAGCACCATGTGCTGAGGATTTGCCGGGAAGGTCTTCCTGTTCAGCCAATGAGGCGGCGTGTTTTTTTATGTTGTTCGGCTGGACGTTGCAGCACACTTGGTGTGGCTATCCTACACTAATGAGTGCACACGTGTGTGGGGAGGCTACCTGGGTCACCGGTGGCTGCAAGCCGTCCCATGTGGAACATCACTACTCCCGTAGCCTGCCCTGATATGACAGCCCGCGGTGGTGGGCCCTTTGTTCGGACACCGGCGGGCCCCCACTTCACGTGCAGCCGCTGTCGATTATACTCACACCCTTTAGGAGGAGCACAGTTCGTAGGTGTGCACGCATGTGGACATTCAGGTCGCGTTGAGCTGAAGTTGGTTTAGGCTGGCAAACCACAGGTTGTCAAAGGCAGTTAAAGAACCAGAACACATCCATGAAGGGACTGGATCATTACACAGAGCAGTGCTGCCATGTACCTGAGGCGTACACACACGCACACGCACACGCACACACGCAGACACGCACGCGCAGACACACGCACACGCACACACGCAGACACGCACGCGCAGACACACACACGCGCAGACACACGCAGACACGCACGCGCAGACACACACGCACACGCACACACGCAGACACGCACGCGCAGACACACACACGCGCAGACACGCACACGCACACATGCACACACACACTCTCTCCATTCATTTCTAAGAGAAAACTCTAATCCCAACATGGCAACTTTAACCCCTACCCAGCCCTAACCTAAACCATAAGTAACCAAGCAAAATACACAACAGTTTTAGTTTTTTAGTTTTTTTGATTGCATTCACAGGTCTTTGTGGGGACCTGAAAAATTGTCCCCAGAATGTCAAATTTTTTTTTTTTTTTTTTTACATTTAGTCCCCACAATGTAATATAAACATAATCCACACACACGCTGCATACACAGACAGACATAAACACACGCACACACTGCACACACTGACATGCACGCATCTCTTAATGTCTGTGGCTCTCGTGCCATGATTCTCCTGAGTTTTCTCACCACAGGCCCCCAGGACGCCGTAGGAGCCTGTTAGCGTGCCGGCAGTTGGGCGCAGGGTTGGGGAGGCGGGGCAAGCAGACGGCGGCGAAGCGGGCAGCGTGAATGCTTCCCAGTGGGCATGCTGTCAGCCGAGAGGGGCCACATACTCACATGTGAAAAGAGGAATTTCACAGCTCCTCACAAGCATTCAGCCCGCGCTTCCGACGCTTTGTGACACCGGACTGACAGCTTCCGTAATTCCGGACGGCGCGACTCATCTGACGTGCATATTTGTGGCTTTTGCTGCTGCGTGTGGCGTTTGTTTGTTTTGTTATGAGCCTAAATACCATGGTGTGCCCCAGATTCTTTGCCGTGCCCACAAACATTCTAGTAATGTTGTTTCTAAGGTTTTTGAAAACCCCTGGTCCACACTGTGAAAAGCACCATGATGCTGCTAGATCTAGGGAACAAATTAACATTAAGAAGCTGCTGCCCTAATCAGTGCCCTTGTTGCTCTTAATTTAAAGTCATTCGTTAAGGGTTCATTAACACATTGCTCCAGGCTTACATTTCCCTGGGAGTTAGTGCACACAACATAACTGACAGGAAAGGACCCACCATGGGGCTGAATCCGGAAGATCAGTCACGGAATCAGCTCAGACATGTTTAGCAGGTTCAGATCTCTGAAGGGGCCCTGCCGCTGATACTCAGCCTAAACTGTTTTGCTACACAGAGGGCGTAACGCGACGTCGTAAGTGTGAATCTCTGAGTAACAGCCACTGAGAACCACTGGTGGCCATTTATTCATTCACCCTCACCCCAGGGACAGGCTAGGGATCCTTGACCAGCGTAGTCATGAATCTGGGATCTGTGTACAACATCCTGCAAGAGAACATCTAGCATTTTTAAGCCTCTCTTTTAGTCAAGTTGGTGTTTGAGTTTCTAATTGCCATGAAAATGTCTTGCCAATGAAATATTAAATGCGGAGGGCTCTGGGGAGAAGAGCCGCCTGTGCAGGAAGCACTGAGCTTCTGGAGCATGCAGAAGTGTGGGCAGGAACGAACAAGTGCCATGGAGCAGTTTAGCCGGGGCCTATCAGCTGGTAGGATTTGGTCTGGACAAATTAGCGGTGTTAGCAATGGTAACTGTATTAGCATTTGTTTGGGCAGTGCTAGCAAAGGGAAGCATACGGTCAGACGATATTGTCTTTGTTAGCAGTTGGTTTTGTTGTGCTTGCTGGTAGCGAAGCTTACACTGGCTGTGAGCCGCGTGTGCTCTTGCCGTGTCACTCTCTAAGCACTTGGTTTGGTTTTTTAGCAGTGTTAGCATTTGATTCAGTTCTGTTTGCAATGATGGGGAAAAAAACTCTTTTGAAAATGAAAAAGTCAAGCTGTTGCAAAGCTGCATTATTTATTAACAAACCATATTTCCAATATTAATAGCTTACTGTGCTTTCAAGACATGTTAGAACATCCTTAAATATCCTTACAAAATCTTTATATTTATATGGACAAGGAATGTTTAGCTATTGTTGAAAAAGGAAAGAGTAAATGCCATAAAGAGTAAATGTCATTCCCAAAATTATAGTAATAAATACCTCCAGCACTTCAGGGATTGGAGTGTCCTGACTCCTGCTCTGTGAGTATGGATGTTGCATGTTTTCTGCTAATCCTTGTGCTTGTTGCTCTTAATTTTAAGTAATTCGTTAAAGGTTCATTAATACATTGCTCCAGGCTCACATTTCCCTGGGATCTACTGCACGTGTAACATAACTGACTGAAAAGGACCCACCAAGGGGATGAATCTGGAAGACCAGTCACAGAACCATCTCAGACATGTTCAGCAGGTTCAGATCTCTTTAGGGGCCCTGCCGCTGATACTCAGCCTAAGCCGGTTTGCTACACAGAGGGCGCGACACGACGTCGTAAGTGTGAGTCTCTGAATAACAGCTACTGAGAAACATGACAAACATCAGGAGAACGCGCAGCAGTGTCCTCAGCGTTTAACCTTCGACACACCGTTTCATTTGTTCAGATACACTCCTGGCAGCTGGAATGAAGCAAAGCTGGCCACCTGCTCATTCACCCTCTCACCCTATGGCAGGAACAGGCTAGGGCTCCTTGACCAGCATAGGCATGAAACCAGGATCTGAAAACTACATGCTGCAGGAGAACATCTAGCACTTTTAGGGATCTCTGTACAATGTTGTCTTAAGGATAGTAGCAAAGCTAGATTAATCTGAACTCATTAATTCCCTGGTATAAAAAGTGTACAGGCTCCTGAAAAGTTAGGGTGGTACTGGAGTTTCTAATTGCTGTGAAAATGTCCTGCCAATAAAATTACATGTGCAGAATAGTCCCAGAAGCACTGAGCTTCTGCACTCGTTGCATGTTGCTTGTTGTCCATGTTTGCATGGGGTCTCTAAAATGCATGTGCGCCTGTGTGTGTGTGTGTGTGTGTGTGTGTCCTGGTGTGAACTGGCATGCCGTCTAGTGTGTCCCCTGCATTGCTCCCTCTGCTGTCCTGGACAGGCTCCAGACTCCCCATATTCTTGTGCTGGATAAGCAATTATGGAAGATGGATGGGCAATGATAGCGCACTCACCTACACGGCAGTGATGAAATGGAGCTGTGCTTTCATTTGGGCTTTAAATATGGGGGGAAATTGATTATCGGGAAAAAAGCCCCGAAAGTTAACGGTGGATGTCCACTTCTCACATTACCTAGGAGGTTAAATGAGCACGATGAATCAGGACATTGGCCTGGTCCATCAGTTCTGTGCAAGTCCTCATGAATACGCACTAGGCCTGGAAGCCCTGCTGTGCCGAATCGAGACAGCGCACAGCTCTCTACCACCTACAAACTTTGGGAAGTGTGTATTGTTAGATCAGCTATAATGAAGAGCAATGCTGCGGCTGGGGTGTGCTTGGTTGGCTTCGCCCATAGACACCATTGCATTCTGGGAGCGTGTGCAGGTGTCACTGTGGCTGTGGCTCGTCTCCGAGCTTGCGTTTCATGGAACGCTGGAAGTGGTCCCAGTTTGACATCTGCGAAACGCTGGTTTACAGACTCGGCTCTCCGGATTAGCCGAGCGCGCTCGGCCTGTCAGTCGAGCCACCCTGGCAGCCCGGTGAAGCGTGCAAGCAAACAAGTCTGTCTGTCTTTCTCAGGCGTGTCAGGTGGACATGAAGACGGGCAGAAACACTCGCTCCCATGACATGTTCCTTTCTCGCTCGCTTGAGCAGTGCCGGGTGACCACAACAGGCGGAGGGCTGCTTAAGCTAATGAGGCATTGCGGCGCTATCGGTTTGCCGTGTAGACGGCTAAAATGAGGCTAACAGGACTGAACACATGGCTTCAAGCCCTCGCTGGATAGACATAGAACCAACCCCGACTGCTGTTTGACTGCTGCCTCCCTGTTTATGGCTCTCGATGTCCTCTTTGGATGGCCTGATTACTTGTGTGGTGCAACAGCCAGATGCTTAGTATGGATGTGAGCTGAGAGAGCAAGTAAACAATCGTCAGAGATTTACACTGTGTTTATACACGTATTTGTGTCTTTAAATGACTGCGTTAAATTTCACGTTAAATGTAGATTTGTCACGCAGCAGCAATTACTCGAAGTGGATAAGGTGTTTTTGAACACTTTAGAATAGCATCTGACCTTAATAAATATTCAGAAACATACCAAGCCAGCACATTATTATACAAGCTTGATGATGAGAGAGATGATAGATGGAGCATCTTCCTTATCAGAAGAGAATAAAGCAAAGTGTGACAGGGTGAAACAAGCTTTGGAACACAATGTTATATCAAGGAGGGTCAAATTCCTTATGAGAATCAAGAACCGGGAGGAAGTGTTGAATTCTTTATCGCCACTTCACACCCTAGCTGAGTGGTTTGGCACGCTTTGTGATGAGCTTATTAGGGATGGAATAGAGGTGGGTATTTCGGACACGAAACCTTCATGACAGTTTCAGTTAGATCCAGACCTCATCTTTGCCAAACCTTTACAGTGTACAGTGCAAAATGAAACCATCAAAAAGCAGCGGCCGTAACTGCGTGGGGGAACAGAGAAAGCTCCTGAATATTGATAGCATTAGGTCAAAGGAGAAAAAAAAACATAAGTGACAAAACAGATAAAACTCCTATAGTGAAAGAGGTTAAAGGGTGTGTTAGATGTGGTTGAAGAAAATGGCCTCAGGTCAAGGACTGCCTGGCTATGAAGGCGGAATGCTGAAAATGGCATAAAAAGGTCCATTTTGCTACATGACGGAGTACTTCACACAATGACACAACACTTGAGTCAATCTGATAATGATATATTCTTGCGGGGTGAAATGAAAATGAATTCTTTGACTGAATGGACTGGGACAATGTGCTTCAATGGGGCCAACACTAAATATAAACTTGACAGTGGTGTCACTGTTACAGCAATACGAACTATCAATCCTGATCACGATAGCAAACTCAAGAAGCCAATGAGAGTCCTGTCTGGTCCAGAGAATAATATGTTGGAGGTTTTATTAGGAGCACATTAAAAGTGAAACGTCAAATTGTTACACCCTACTTGTGTTCTGTTAGCAGTCCCTCTATTCAGCTTCCTTGCAGTAGAGGCATTGTATGTCATCCATACATATGAAAGAATTCAAGCCTGCCTTAATCGCTACATAGCGAAAACCGCTCAGTAGGTTTTGATTATTTAAAGAACCCTGTATAAATGAGTAGGTGAATGATGCTGAATCATTAGTTGTCATAATTTGACCTCCGCATTGCCCTCTTTAACGAAGGTGTTCTCCAAACGAAGCACCAGATCTGGATTCTGGAATATTCTTGTCACCATGGAGTCACTTTACTCTCAACATGGGTGTAACTCTAATCAATATGGGATCCTGTTTGGTGCCTGAGCATTTCCACTGGTAAATCTGACCGATGCTGGAGAGCTTTGAAGGAGGTATGTCATGGTTTTTGGCTGCTTGCACCTGGTCCTGCAGAAGCTATAACAAGAAGGGATAGAATTTCAGGAGGCAGCATGTTTGTTTGTGGGACATGAGATAACAGCAACAGGTATTGATCCAAACACTGGCAAGGTTGAGACTATAAACAAATGCCAGAACCAGAAATTTTTGCAGATGTGTGTAGAGTTCTTGGCAAGGCCAACTATTTAGCAAAATTCATTTCCCATCTGGCCTCACTTACTATGCTTTTGAAGGAGCTTCTCTGTGAAAAGAATGAGTGTTTGGGAGCGCAATGAGTATAAGCCTTCCAGCAGCTCGAGGAAGAACTGAATTCTCCCAAAGTCCTGGCTCAGTACTCCCCCACAGCTAAAACACGGGGAGCTGTGGAAGCACCCTTGTTTGGCCTCAGGGCTGTTTTAATGCAGGCACAAGCAGACAGAACCTGGAGACCTATCATTTACATCTCTAGGAGCTTAACAGAGACAGAGAAAGAGGCACAGGCTTCAGCTGGGTACATAAGTGTCTCGCTTCTTACCTACTGGGACCACAGTTCAAAATCAGGACTGACCACAAACCGCTACTTCCACTGCTGGACTCCAGAGGTCTTGATGAACCGTGAGTAATGAGATTCCATCCGTGTCTGCTCAAATTCATGTGCAACATTGAGCATGTTTTAGGGAAATCAGTCATTACACTGGTTGCTCTCTCACAGACTCCTGTGCGAGATCTGGACCAAGTTCAAATTGAGAGGGATGTGGGAGATGCAGCACATGCTGCCGTTTCTGCTTCAGAGACACGTGCACAGCAGATTGTTGATGCAAAGTTTCTCAACAAGACATGTCTTCAAGTAATGGACTGCTGCCTTCATAGCTGGCCTAACATATGTAAAACTGGACCACAGGTGAAAATGGGAATCTTTACCTTGTGCACTGTCTGCCGGTGAGTGGTTATAAGCTTTGTAAACTCTTACAAAGGGGGTCTTACCGCAGGTTGATCGGGGACACTGGGACATCACAAAATACAGAGAATGCGCCCAGCAAACAGTATGGGACTCTGGATTGGCTAAACACATCAGATAACTTGTGAATACCTGCAGAGCATCAGCTCTGCGAAGCCCCCCCCCACAATGTCACTTCATGCCACCTTAAGTCCACCACCTCTGAGAATGGGACTGCGCACAGGAAGCAGGCTCTCGGAGAATGGTCCTGAGTTTGCTTTCGACGCTCTTAAAGGGTTTGCAGCAGGGACATGTGACAACGAGGAGAGAAGGAGGGGACTGAACTGAAGCACCACCAGCTCCCCATTCACCTCTGCACCAATGTACGGTGCTTCTACCGTCAGGCGCGTCAACAGGCCTGTCCAGCACCGAAAATGCCACCAGAAAGCTTTGTTAACAGTAGTGGAACTGGCAGCAGGTGAAGAAAGACCAGCCTGGGGTGACCCTGCGGACACTGGCAGGGGATTTCTCAAGGGTGACGATATTCATCTGTGCCCATTGGGTCAACTTCTTGATAGAGACCCACCAGCAGTCACCTCCTGTGCAATGACACAGGCGAGACAGACATCGCAGACACTTGAGAAGTTGCATCTAAATACCGCAAAGTAGCTGCTGTTGCACCAGTTAAATCTGAAAAGTGTTTAGTGTTCCCAGAAGTAAACACATGTAACTCAAGATGGAAGAAGTTTTAGATTACTTAAAAAAAAATAAAAAATGTATAGTGAAACTTAAGTTGTGTTAAATAAGAACTGTTTTGTATTTATCTAAGAAGGGGGGGGTGTCCTGAAAGTGATTACCGTACGGATGTGAGCAGAGACAGAACAATGGTTGGACATTTAAACACACCTCTGTCTCACTCATTCATCACACATAATAGTGCACCAAGAGGCCTTTTGTGAGCTGTGAGCTGACACTCGGCTGAGCAGGAAACGCCATCCATGATATGCACGGAGTCGCCGCCCTGCTCGTTCCGCTCTTGCCTGCTTTGTCCCCTGCCTCCCAGCTGCCAGTAAGCTGATAGCACTGGGTGACAGATCGGGATTAATGGGAGCGCGGGGGTCAGGCCCAGGTGTACAGTAATCAAGCCATTACCTTTGCTTGACCTACAATTTGGCTTTAATGCATTTCTGCCGCTTTGTGCAGCCAAAGTGTTTTTCTATACAGCAAGTCCAGCCTCCTGTTACTGGGCCATGGCTTGTTTTTCTCTGTTCCTATTGATTTGTTACATATTGGTTGGTTCATTTTTAGATGCTTAAAAAAATATAACAGGCATGATCCCCAGGTGTCAGACGCAAAGAATTAGCACAGGGCTCTCACTTGCTCTCTGTGACAATCGTGCGAACAGTTCAAACGAGCCAGTGCCGTTGTGATAATGTGTGTTGTCCCCTGAAGTATTTATCCCGACAAAGACACAAATAGTAACTCATCACGGACATCTGATGTGTGTGTGTGTGTTTTTTTCCCTCCTTCTCCTGCGTTTTTGTCCTTCCAGCCATGCTGGCATGCGCCAGCCTCTCTTGCAGGTGCCGGTTTCTAATTTGCACCATTGGCTCCGACAATCTGCCAGGAGTAATCGGATGTGGCACATTGTGTGCTCAGCTAGAGAGACGGAGAGAGAGAGCGGGAGAGAGGGAAAGGGAGAGAGCAGGAGAGAGAAAGAGGGGGAGCGAGGGACAGGCTCGTGGATTCCCAACATTGCTCGAAAGTGTGAAAAATCAAATCAGCTCCTAAGATGCACGGCGAAACGAGAGGCCTTCGTGCGAAGAAGGGAGGCTGAATTGAAAAGGGGAATAGAGAGCGAGGAGTCAGTCTGTGTAGCATAATCTAAGCTCACTATTCATGGAGATTTTTCCCCTTTTTTATCACACGTGGATCAGTCTCCCTACCTTCCTCATCTCTGGTACCGTCCGCTCTTAGGTGCTCCTCTGTTGATGCTCTTTGACACTGAGATTCCCATCTTTCCAGAAAGGAAAATTGTAAGTTTCCACAGACGATTTCAGAAACTGAAGGCTATTTGTGATTTGGTATTGTAATGGAGTGCTGTGCTTGACAGTAAATCTCTGTTCTGATTGGAATGGCAGGTAAACAGTCACCAGATTTAAAATTAATGAGTATATAAAATTTCTGATTTCATATAGGAGTAGTCCCAAATCCAGCACATAATGCTTTGCAAAATGGTTATTTATGCCAGTGATGCGCTGTCCTTTGTTTAATATTTCACAGAAAATCATCCTTGTCAGTTTAAAGATGCCATTTTAGCATTTCCTTTCAAATGATATTAATTTTCGTAATGTTTTCCAGTTTGCCTGGGGGCCTGCACTGACTCCTGGGGATTTCCTGGGCAGGAGCCAAACATACATAAATTTGAATATTTATTTAGTTTTTAACTCAGCATCTACCAGTCTTCAATTTATACATGCATTTACTTTAATCAGGTGCAGTTTAGCAGTATATAATTTTGTAAGCACCTCTATAAACCATAAACTGCGGACTGTGCAGGTAATTTAACAGCGTAACAGTATAATGAAACATAGGCATATATCACTTCCATAAACACTTTGACCTCTGTTTGAAGGAGGGTAGCATCCGTGTTTAAATGGCGTCCCTCTGTGGGCAGAGCCAGGTGGGAGAGGCGGGTTTCTGGAAGTGTATAGCCTGCCCTGTTTGTCACACTGTCACTGCCTTGCAGAGCAATGACCTCCCCAGCCCACGGACCAGCCTGTCCCCCTCTCACCCCCTCCCCCCAACCACTGTGCATTTGTTTACCCAAACACCAAGTCCTAATTACCAATTAAAAATCGCTTGTACTGTAATGGTCCACCACTGAAATTAAAAGTGTAGCATTTAACTCTGTAGCAAGAAAATAACTCCATTTAATTCTGTAATTTTAGTGTGACAAAAACTTACACAAAACAGATAATATAATTATGAAATGTACAACATATTTCTTTGAGTCTGATTTAGTTCAGTTACTATATTTAACCTATATTTAAATTTTATTTGTGTTTATTTAAGCTCTATTAAAATTGTATTTGATGCAGCATTTATTTATTTGCTTGGTTGTTAATTGTACTTATTTTTTTACCATTTTGCATTGCCAAACACCATTTAAGACAACAGACCTTTTGCATTTTACCGATTTCTGAAAATAGATAAGAAAGAAACAAGCGTTTTTTGTCAGGATGAGTGCCCCCTGGTGGCAAATATACAAATAGAAACTTTAAATTACCGACTGATACACGGTACAAAAGTAATTGATCAAATGTAAAATAAAGCCACAATACAGTCACACAAAACATAGACAACCAACAGATGTGTGTACACGCCCCAAACCCCAACCATCCTCTAGGACGCAGGCCCAGCACACCCAACCAGAAAGACACACACACTGTGCACATGCAAAACAGGTTGATAAAGTAAAGTGCCCTGGTCTAAATGGGTTTTTGGCGTATGGCCCTGTCCCTGCAAATGCGGAGCAGTTTGTCACAAACAAGAAGACGTTGCACAGCAGCTTCTCAGACATCTGCTGGGATGCGTGACCCGATCAGGCGTTTGGTATCATCCTCCGCTCTGCGGCTCTGGGAAAATGACCTGGGTGCCCCCTCACAGCCAGGTCCTCTGCTGTCTGCTCTAGCGGGCAGAAGACTTGCGCCGAATGGCAGGACACACGTGTGCCAGACTTGTTTTCATAGAGCTCACTCTAAAGGCGGAAAAGACGACAACTGTAACAACACCTTATCAAACGAAAAATGGCTGTCAAAAGAAGTAACTGCAGATCAAGACTTTAAGAGAAATCAATACTAAGATACAGTCAAATACCAATCTGATGTTCTTAAAGGAAATGTGCATCTGTGTTGAGGAACACGGAGCATGACATGATTAGCTAAAGTGACCCTGAGGGAGGTGCGAGACCCCAGTCTTGCTATTGCAGTCCAGGCTTGAAGGTGGCCTTTATGTGCCTGGCTGGAGCTGATGCAGAAACACACTACAACACATTGAAAAAAACATAATGAACTTATCCTATTATGTACAGGAGCCGGTTAAACAGGGATAGACAAAAGGATTTGAGGTTTCTTAAGTCATAAATCTGTGGGCTAATAGATAAATAATTAGAAAGGCATTCCAGAAGGGTCTCTTTGGTCTACATAGGGGCTGATCTTTTGCTTCTGAATTTTTGCATTCCGGACAGGTTATTTGTTGAAAAGGCTTTGAAGACAAAATATATCCCACTGAAACAGGACTTTTTTGTTACACTATGCGTTGCATTAATCCACCACTTGAAGAGCAATTAAAAACTTAGGTAAGACCTCAGAAAAGGTTAGTATGAGAACTGACAGTGACCAGGCAGTGACTGCTTCATGATTAGCACACATGTTAATTATGCTTTATTTGCTGGGCCTCATGCTAGGCTACATAGGAGCACATTAAACAGGCCAGTGCAGGGAAGGCTGTCGTATCGCTTTGCGTTTTCTGCTTTGCTGATGTGACATAGTGGTTCAGGGGGATGTTTAGTGCTACGCTGGGGGACCATTCAGTCGAGTAGCTCTCCCCGTCTCCTCCGCCAGGGCTACTCGGCTACCTCCAGCTTCATGTTCATGCAGTAGCTGTCTGTGCTGATTTGTGGAGGCTGCTTGTCTTGTGTAGCGGTTTATTCAGTTCAGATTAAACAGGGGATAAATTAGGGGTTGGTGGACAGCCTGAAGGGACACACCAGCGGCACTGGACCAGAGTGCGAGGGCACAGCATGGATGGTCTCCCTTTCCAGTCAGGAACATGTTAAGGACATGGTGTTCTGCTGTGCTGTGCTGAGCACGTCCTGATTCTGCAAACAGAGGTGCATGTGGGGCCAACTGGAGAGAACAATCATGATACAATAAAAACATGGAGAAAAACAATGAAAAACTGTTGGTCTTAGAACATTCTGCTAATAACCATATGTGGAAGTAAAATAAGTTCAAAAAGAGAATTAGGAGACAGATAAATGATTATGTAGAATAATTTAGTGTCTGTGATATCTAACTGATTGCTGTAGATACGTCTAGCTTTTCAGAAGAGCAAACATAGGCTACAATTCAGCAACAGTTTTAGGCCAATGTCTGGAAGTCGACAGCAGGCCATTTTAAATTCCAGGTTTTTTCTTTTCTTTTTCCATTATTTAGTTTTGTTCCCCTTTGTCTGCTCTGGAGCAGAGCCTCTGAATGATCGTTGAGTAGCTGCACATATCCCACCAAGACTGAGACCATAAATTTCAATGATACAGCCATCATGAGAAGCTTGACTTTCCAAGATGAACATGCAAAGGCCCGTTCTCAAAGCACCTCAGTGAAACATGCGTTGAGCTTGGGCCCCCCCCCCCCCCCGGGGAGCTTGGCCTGCCAAATCTCCCCCTTTTTAAGTGTTTCTGGAGGATTTTGGGAAGGATTGTCATGAACCGCATTGACCCTCATTTACCCAGCACCTCTGAAAACCCTAACCTAACCCCCCTCAAGTATCTATCCTGCAACACCTCAGAGTCACGGACCAAACCTCCAAAGTACACAGCACTCTAATAGAGCACCCCTGCAGAACAGAAACACCCTGCGCTAGCATGTTAACTTAAAACTGAAAACAGACAGAGGGACACAGTTTAGGCACCTGAAAGTACTTTTGTTTCGGGCCAGGAAAGCTGCAGGGAATTGGGGCTTGCATTCGTGCCAGAATAGAGTCACAATGAAGAGACTGTGTGCTTGTAGCCCCAGGAGAACAAAGAGCACGTCTGCGCCTCACCCCAGACGCTCCAGACCGCGTACATCTGCTTTCCGTTAGAATGCAGGAGGAACGCCGGGTAGAACGCTAACGCCGATAGCAGCCTGAGTTAGGCAGCGCTAATCAGTCGTCTAGCAGGAATAACATGCAGTGTGCGGCGTGTTGTAAGCGAGTCCGAGGCGCCAATGACTCACTCCTAAACAGGAAGAATGTGATTACCAGGCAGGCCTTTTATGTACAGTACATGCTACAACAACTGATACATGTATATGTAATATGCATAAAGCGGGCCTCAATGGATGATGATTCTTTGTCATGACTAAACAGCTTTTAAGCTGTGCGTCTTCTGTAGTGCTTTTCATGCTGTGGGAATGCTTGTGGTGGCCTGCTCTCGCCGAAGGCTTCGTACATCATGCCAGCCCCCCCGCAACATCGTCGTCCGTACATACTGTACACTACTGGCCAAGATTATGGAAACATTTGTTTGAGATTGCAGGACTTTATTCAGTTGTTGTTCCAGTTATTTATTTAATCGTCCAATGTCTGATATTTGTAGCATTCTTTAATCGTTTATTAACATTACCGTCAGTATTTGTGTTGTAATTTTTAAACCATAATGCCAGAAATTCTAGGTGTTTCCGCAATTTAGAATTTTTCTGAGACAGAAACTTGGACTAAGTGCAGTGAGACTTTTGGGCCAGAGGTGTGTGTTGCTTCCAAATAATGGTTCAGAGCTCCAAGAAAATGAGAAGCCCAGGGCTGCATCTCAGAGGCCTGGCAGGCCTGGACGTTCCTCCCCAGAGAGGCAGACAATTAACTGTGATAATGCCATGTTCTACGTGGATTCTCACGTCACATGAGGCCCCGCTCCAACCTGGGCACGGCAGTGAAAACGGCCATTTATTATCCTTATTCGATTGTAAGAAGATTTATGGTGATGATCTCACGATTACTTTACATTTCTCCCCCTAATGACCGAGTAGCTATTAATCTGATTTTTTTTGTTTATAAATTTTGTTATAAATGCCGGTGTTGATTTCTACAAGTTATATCCTCAGTTTGTTTTTTTATTTAAAAAAATAAATAAATAAAAATGTTTCTCTCCTTGCGCAGGAAAGGATCACATCTCCACTTTCAATTTATCATCTGTAAGTCGCTTTGCATAGTTCAACGTTTTAAGGAGCTCTTTTGGCTAAAAGTCAAATCATTTTCATCTAAATTATGTCCAGCGAGCACAGAGATTTGATTATCTTCCACGTTTTCTAAGTTGAATATGACTCTCAGGAGACATAAAGATTGAATTGAATATCTATGTATCATTTAAAATATTATTCCATCAAAAGGATGAGCCCTTCATATTTAATTCTGGCACACGTTTGACTATCAAAGTGAATATTTTTACAGTTTGTCTGCAGCATGTTGATTATAATTAAAAGAAGATGTGATTATTATTTTATTTTTATTTTTTTGCTGGGACTGTGGCATTCACTGGATGATGAACTCATGTTTTTGCTACTTTTTCTTTCTTTTGGCTCTCATAAGCATCGGCTTAAAAATCCTGCAGCTGCCAGTCAAAGCTCACTGTCCTCTTTGTAAATGGTAGTTGCTTTGCAATGACAAAACAGCGAAGATCTTCTCGCCCCTCTCAGTTGTGGGCAGTCTCACAGCAGTGATTGAGATGGCACCCATTTGTTCAGACAGAATGGGCGTCAGAAGCAGGTCAAGTTAAGGGTGTAATTTACAGTAATAAACCTGAATAGCAGACCCTGTCAAGTCAAAACGAAAAAGCAGGAAGAAGACTTACCCTGAGTAATGTCCAGTAAAACAGGACTGGGGGAGATGCAATCTGAGCAAAAATGTGTGGTGTTTCTAAGTAATTAATAGCAACACCAATTTGTTGCACAATTTCTATGTCCAATGGCATATCTATTCATTAATGCACAGCTGTCTTGAGCCCCCCCCCGGTTAGTCACCATTTGATTCAGCCAAACCCATCTTCATATTTTTCACAAGACCGTTTCTTACGAATAAAACAGTTTTCTTGGCTGCATTGACCTTGACACATGCAAGTGCATTAATGAGATCAATATGAGTGGGACAGACATCCATCGCCGCTCACGCCCAGCAGCCAGTGGACCTCGCAGTGTGCAGCATCTCTGCAGTACGGACCCATGGCGCACACTCCTCACTCCCAGCAGCCAGTGGACCTCGCAGTGTGCAGCATCTCTGCAGTACGGACCCATGGCGCACACTCCTCACGTCCAGCCATTGTGTCGGCATCCTAACAAATTAAGCATTGGCCATGTTTTAAATATATGCTTTTGTGTATTGCTGACGCCTGCTCACATCTCATTCCACCAATCAGAACACACACACTCACGCTGATATGGCAGCTTTTTCTCCCAACAAAATTCCATTACAAAGATGCCACAGCGTACAAAATGTCAGATTTATTGCAGCACTTTAACACGCTCGCCTGTCTCTCCTGCGATGTTTTGATGGGGTTGGACAGCTTCCCGGTTCCCTGGCGTGCTGTTGGCTTCGGGGGGCTGTGATGGGGTCTGTGTGGGGGGAGGGGGAGGTGAAATCTGCCAGTGCTGCGGGGGTCTAACATCTGATAGGGCTCTATGGATCCCTGCAGTCGGGAGGATGGGCCCTGGGACAGGGCTTGATTTGCTGCGTGTTCAAATGAGATGCATGCTGGGAAAACTGCGGTTTGCGAGCACCTGCCTGTGTTACTGTGTCTGTGTTACTAAGTCTGTGTGTGTTACTGTGTGTGTTTTACTGTGTCTATGTGTGTGTTAATTATGTGACATTTAGGGGAATGAGTCCCATATGATTTGTTTGAGGGGAATTAGCCCCTCATAGGAACTATGCACTCGTGCTCACTTCCCTACACAGGTATGTTCTTTTCATTCCTCCGCTTGTCCTCAGAAATATGATGTAAATGCTGTTTCCCTCCTTGACTATGGCCAATGAGAGCCAGTGAAGCATGCAAGGTTGGCCTGTAAGTGAGCATATGACTGGCTGGAAACGAAACCTGTGACTGAACATATGGGCATACAGTGAATGAACCACCATGAGTCTCTCATTCACCCATCACCAACTAACCAGAGACCCGAAGAACTTAACGAGTTGGTTACACCATCTGCAGTATATGGCCTACATGTGCAGCGACTTCCCGTGTGCCGCACGAGAATTTTGCAATGCAACATTTTAACCAAGGTTTATTGCCTTTTGGACTCATTAGCTGACTATGGGATAAGCGGTTAGGTTTGCATTAACAAACATGAGTTGCTAAGGTACAATGTTGCCAAGGCGATCATTCAGTAACAAAGATTATTTTTCTCACATGATTTATTGATCGTGGTTAGCTTATCCTATAGCACTATCTACCCTAAATGATAGGCAATTTTTTTGACATATTGGAACACAAGTGTTTCAAATCTATTTTATGCAAACAGGAAGTGCCACTGAACCAATGAACCAACAAAAGAGTAATTTCACCCACCCTTAATGTGTGTATGTCTGTGTTTTACCATGTCTGTGTGTGTGTTACTGTGTCTTTGTGTGTTAGGGCTGGGCAGTATAATTGATATATTGACATATGAATATGGAGCATTGCTTGATGGCACACATCAGCCTATCACATCACAGCGGACACAGTTCCAACCAGTCACATAGTAGTCTTAAGAATGGACAACCTATGCTCAAGAAACACAGAGCAAAGTTGATTGAGTTAATGGAGCCACATGCTACTCTTTTGGTAATATTATGAAAGGGAGAAGCGCTCCCTCAGGGGAAACACCAAGTGTCAGTGAAGAGAGAGAGCTCAGCAGCCACAACATTTTTTTAGAAGGAGATATTGTGGATAGACAAGGTAAAAAGGTGTCGGTAGTGTGACAGTACTTTGGCAATTTCAGATGTGACACCCAACAGACTGGTGCACTGTACTGTAAACTCTGCCGAACTCGTGCCAACGAAAACTAAATAACTGCGAACCTGTTTCACCACTTGAAGCATTGCCATCCAGTAGAACATACAGAATGCAAGCGCTTACAGTCACAGACTGTATCAGCAATTAGTGTTTCACTTTCAGTCTGATGAAATGCGGGATGCCCCTAGATTCAGTACCCCGAGTCCCTCATGATAAAATTTACATCCTGTTCTTGTAGGAACACAGCATTTATTTATCAGTACATAACTCTACCATGTCTAACCCTTTCCATGGGAAAAAAAGAAAAGAAAAGAAAAAAGAAAACAACAACTAATACAATAACATAAATGTAAACTGAAATTAAATAAAATATGAAAGTAAAACTGATTTGTAAACTATAATTATGGCTTCCAAAAGTAACTGAAATAAAATTAAAATAACCAAATAAAAATACCATTTTTTTAAAATACTGTTTAGCTCAAGTAATGATTTTCCCCCTTGATAGAAATCGTTCAAGGAAACATAATCCGCTATATTGCCTTTAGATGAGGATTAATACCTCGAACCCTTTGCCCAGGGGTGGCTTGGTGAGGCAGTAGTTAGCCCTGTGGCCCACCTCTGGGACGTGGGTTCAAATCTCTGTCAGAGTTCCATGTGTGTGGAGTTTGCATGTCCTGCCATGGAGTTCCCTCCAGGTACTCCGGTTTTCACCCACGGTCCAAAAACATGCTGAGGTTAACTGGAGTTGCCAGATTGCCTGTAGGTGTGCCTGTGTGACTGACTGGTGTGTTACTGACTGGTGTGTGACTGATTGGTGTCTGACTGACTGGTGTGTGAGTGACTGGTGTCTGACTGACTGGTGTGTTACTGACTGGTGTGTGAGTGACTGGTGTCTGACTGACTGGTGTGTTACTGACTGGTGTGTGAGTGAATGGTGTGTTACTGACTGGTGTGTGACTGACTGGTGTCTGACTAACTGGTGTGTTACTGACCGGTGTGTGTGTGTGCCCTGCAATGGGTCGGTGCCCCACCCTCGGTTATCCCCTGCCTTGCGCCCGCGGCCCCCAGGATAGGCTCAGGATGCCCCACGACCCTGAATAGGATAAGCGGTTACAGAAAATGGATGAATGGATGGATGGATGGATGTTTTCTGCATTTTAAGTACATATTCGTGTTGCATTGTCTGAAGATAAGACACGTAAAGAAGTTCTAAAACTTTCACTCTATCCCTAGAAATAAAATTTAAACTTAAACCAAATTATATAAAAAACTAAATAGAAAAACAGAATTTTTTAATTAAAAAGTAACAAAACCTCAATGAAAACTAACTACAGCTAAACTGGATTTCAAATGAAAATTGAAAATAATATAAAAATAAAAACTAAATTCAACAATATAATAACACTGCACTTTTGACAAAGCATTTATTTTTGTATTATTTTTTTATTAAATTAGATATAAATTTGCAGTCCATTCAAAGTGTTGTATTTTTCATGTTCTGAATCTGTTTCAGGGAAATCCTAAGAGGCTTTTAAGCAAAAATGGATCCTTGAGGTAAAGAAATAATGACATAAATTATAATGTGATAATTAACGATATCAGCCGATATTTTAAACAATTATCGTAATAAAATATTTTGCCATATCAACCAGCCCTCGTCTGTGTTACTGTGTGTGTGTGTGCGCCTGACTGTGGCTGTTTTATATATATTTTTTTTTTTCCACTCAACATTCCTGCACCTGATGCGAAGCAGGAGCTGCGTTCTCCTTTTCCTGACACAAACCTCGCCACATTAATCACATGTAATATGTTACCTGCAGTTTATAACCTCTTCTGGCTGGCAGTTCAGAGACCCTAAGGTCAACCTTTCATCGGCTCAGATATAAACGCTCTACCTGCACTCTCAGCTTTTTCATTTACCCTACCCCTTAATCTTTCAAATCTGTTATGATTTTTTTTCTTTTTTAAAATTTTCTTCCGAAGTTTAAAAGTTCTGTCTAGTGGTTTGAAGCATACAGCTTTTCTCCATGTTGCGTTGAGCTCCAGCTTAATACTGAAATACAGTCTCTGTTCTGGATATCAGTTCATCACCTAAGAGTTTAACGGCCCCAATCTGGAGGCGGAGCTGGGCATGGTGAGGGCTCCTTGTAGAAATGAATATAAACAGCATGTAATCTTTTAAAGCATGTCATATCCATGGTGCTCTCCCTGCCTGTCCGGCCTAAACAAACAGCACGGGGCAGTTTTACGTATCTTACTTGAAATGATCAATTGATTTTGCACTGATCCTATCCTGCCCAACCAGTGTATTTTTGTCTTGTTTATTTAAGTAATCATTTATTTGGGTATTTGTTTAAGGGCTAAAGAGGAAGAGATTAAATGTCATTTGCCACAGTGCTGTCTGGGCATGCTGAAGAGGCCCAGCTGCCTGTCTGAGAGATACACATACGGGCAGATTCCTGCTCATCCCGGCTTCTCTGGCTTCTCTGATTCTGCTTTTCATCTGTTGGGTTCAAACTGGGTAAAAATGGGGGGTAAAAGGTAAATTGATAGCTGAGACGTGTTTGTGAAAACTGGAGGTATTAGGTCATATAACTCAAAATGAGAAGCACGGAGGTATTGTAATAAAAATGCACAAATAAATAAAAAATCTCTCTTTAGCTTTAATCATGATTTCCATTGCGCTCATCGACCACCTGCCATTTAAATGTAACCTTACAGAGTCTGTTTACCTGTGATGAAGAACGTACATAATGAACATTGCTTTGTCTCAGCTGAGATGCTGAAAACATTTGTAAACATGCAGCAGTTGGCCTTTCACACACTGCAGTCCAGGTGTGTGTCGGATGACTTATGCTTGACTTTTGCAGTTTATGTGGTGCTTTGAATGCGAAGCTATCAGTGTAATTTTATAGCGTTAACCCAAGAAACAACATGGTCTGACATTTTGGCAAATGACTGCTTTAAGCGAAGTGACATTCCCCAGAAACTCCTTCCATCTTTCCTGGGACCATGGCTTTGAGCTGGAGAGCTGCTTTATTTCTTTATTAACCTTATTTACTTTTGTTTTGCTATAGCTTAGCAAAGCGAGCGGAATGGTGACTCCCAGACTCTCTTTTCTTGTAGCCGTTTCGTCGAGTGACCTTCTCTGTGGTGAGCCAGCCCCAGGACCCACACCAGGGATCTCTGCAGAGCTGCTACGACAGCGGCCTGGAGGAGTCTGAGACGCCCAGCAGCAAGAGCTCATCCGGCCCCAGGCTGGGAGCCCTTCCCCTGCCTGAGGACAACTACGAGAGGACCACTCCGGATGGCAGTGTTGGTGAGGCAGAGCATATGGAAAATGGTAGGGGCAAACACAGACACACACACACACACGCACACATACAGTCACAGACACAAACACACACACAGAGTCACAGACACACACACACAGTCACAGACACACACACACACACACACTACATTACACTAGGGAAGCACTAATCAGCAGCAATAGCACTTGTGCCCTCTGAGGTCCTCACAGTCAGTGGTTGGCACTAATTTGAGGTTCCTTCTGGCATGTTCTGGCTTCAGAGAGTGAAACCCTCTCTTAGTTGAACATAGATGCTGTACTTCTGGCTCTTTGAAACGATACGTCCGTGCGGGTCATATGACCGTGCTGAAATGAAATCAATGAGAAGTCATTTTAATCCTCATGTCCTCATGCTACTTAAAATGTCTTTTGTTTTTTTTTTTGTGATATCTGATCATTGCTGACTTCTTTAAATGTGGGTGTGGAGCTGGAGAAGTCCATTTCACCACCTGCAGGCATGCTGTCGCTTTTTTAAGGCTTACAAGTGTTAGGGAAGCAGCTCCTAACTGGCAAGATTATATATTCATCTCAGTATCCATAAACTGCTCCATTCAAATCTCTTTGCCCCCAATGTGCTCTTATTATATATAATAATATCTGTTCTAGTGAGCCGTTTAAATTCAATGGTTAAAAAATATACATATACCACCTTTTGGTGCCATATAAATTGCGTTATATTTCGCAAGGGTCATCCTCTTCAAGTTTAAAAAATTGGCAGCAAAATTATGGCAATGAATATGTGATATGAACTCAAATCAATATCCTGTAAGCACCCCTCAGAAGATGCGCACTCTTTAAAATCTGTGTTTCTGTTCAGATGTGGAGCATGTACAGTAACGTGAATGTTTTATAGAGCAAGTCGATTATAGCTGTGATTTTTAAGGAGGTTTGCGTTAAAGTGGAAGGCCTGGCGGCGGCGTGTGTCGAGTTTCAAAGCCGCTCGGCGAGAGCAGGATCTGAGGAAGCTTTGCTGGTGTCGGCTTCTCTTGGTTTTTCTCATAAATTGCTACTGGATCGGGTTCTCGCCGTCTGCACCGAGGGCCGTCCTGTCCTTCAGAAGAAGCGTCCGTGTGTCATGGATGAACGTTTACTCCTACACACCTTCAAAGGAGTAGCTGTGATTCTATCCGTCATTAGCGAATAACATTGACCCAAACCGCGCCGCGTTCTTCCAGATTTTGAAACCGCTCTCTACGCAGGAAGGGAGACCATCCTGCCGTCTGAATTACACTCTAATGCTGCCACTTCTCATGAATAGCGTCTCGCAGTAGATTTCATTACTCGAAAATAAATTGCTTCACTCTCTCTCTGCATTTGGCGAATTCTTGTGGGCATTTAGAGTCCCATGTTTGCAGAATACTTCACCATTCTCGAGCAAAATTAGCCCCAATTAGGGCCTTTTCATTTTAGTGGCGGGAGTGAGGAAGCCTGCACATCCTATAGCAGCGGTGTTCCTGGTGGACCGGTCATGCCCAAGTGCCACATCTCTCGCAGGCTCTGGGGACATGTGCAGCCACTCCCCCTCTGAGTCACCCTGTAATTGTGGGAACCTTTCCATCTGCCAATGCCGGCTCGTCTGATGTCTCCGTTTGCTTCCGGCGGTAGGATCCGTCTAGAGATCACGTGACCGTGTGGTTCACGGTTCTGATGCGGTCGTAAGCCAACCCCCAGCTCTCTCTCACACACACACACACCTTCTTTTGGCAGGAAGTTAGAATATTCTGTTCGGAACATCGCCTGCGTGTACAAACATTAGTCTGAGGTATTGCATAATCAGTGGCTTATTGTTATTTTAATCACGGCCAGTGTTTTCTGGTGGCTCGTGGTACGGTCTTGTCTGTGTTTCTGTCCTGTTTTTGCTGGGGTGTTCGTAGTCTCCTGCAGAGTTATATCAGCAAGCCAGCTCAAGGTCAAAGGGATCGACGGCAATGGATGAATCACTTGCTGCCGAATAAGAGGAGCGCCCCAAACCACTCTCGCAATCTCAGCAAGGATCTGTCACAGGGAGTGCGAGTGCGTGTGCGTGTTGAAGTGTGTGGGCACCCGCAAGGTGCTATGCCAGGCTGTTCCCTGCTATAAATATTTTAGATACGCTGAATTTTGTGCTTTTCTTCCAAGAAAATTCATGCAGAATCTTAAGAGAAACCACAGCGTTATAATGCTGGAGAACAGCGCGAGTCCAACATGAAACCAGGGAGGACTTAAATCACCATCACTACTTAGATCACCATCACTACTTAGATCACCATCACTTTCAGTAGCCATCAAAGAGAGAGAGAGCGGCTGGGCCTCTTGATATGGGAAGCCTAGCCCCATGCCTCCACCAATCAGTTAAACAAGCTGGACACACCCCCTTGCTGTGTGCAGGGGGCAGGGGGTATAGTTAGCTACCCTGTCACACCCCCTCGCTGTGTACAGGGGGGGCAGGGAGGAAGGGGGTATAGTTAGCTATTCCATCACACCCCCTTGCTGTGTGCAGGGGGGGGTGGGCAGGGAGGAAGGGGGTATAGTTAGCTACCCTGTCACACTCCCTCGCTGTGTACAGGGGGGGACAGGGAGGAAGGTGGTATAGTTAGCTATTCCATCACACCCCCTTCCTCTCCTGAAATTCACGGATCGGTCTAACTTGCATTATTTACTTTGACAGGTTCCATAACCCCAAATATATTCCATGTATTACAGTAATAGTCGGAATCTGCCAGAATTCTAACTTTTACCTGCCTAGCCCAGGGTAGCTACTTCGGATACGTCTGACAGCGCCGGCTCTTAATGACCAGTTTAATGCTCAGTGGGGCGAAAAATGAAGGAGACGGGCGATTTGTTATTGGGCTGTGGAATCTGCGGGCACGGGCATGGGCGGCTGCTGTGTGGACCGGGTAAATAAATAAATACCGGGGTAACTGATGACCGACGGGTGCAGCCTTAGCCTGCGTGACCGGCATCGCGGAGCCTGGCGTAAAATCACCGGGTGTGCACTGCCGCCCACTGACCTGGCACTTTCATAACCTAAAGTCGGGGGGGGGCAAAAAAGAAAAAGAATAAAACTATTTGGTAGACAGGAAAAATGCTGTCCCTTCAGAAAGCATCATTAGCCCGCTGTAATTGTCATTATTATCCGCGTGAAAGATGTGTCTAATTGGGAGCACTTGGTAATCTCTGCCCATCCTGTGGAGTTTGTCTGCTCCTGTGGTTCCGCTGGCAGTGAGGATTAAGGTCAGATAAGCGATAAAGGTTCTCTTAATGAAGCAGCCTTGTTAGGAGACTAACCAAAATGGGTCTCCTTCAGCTGCAGCCTGCGAGGCGCGTGCATGCTGTGGGTCCATCCCAGACTGGGACCCCTTTCAGCTCACATGGGGTGCACATGGGTGGTAGGGGCCTGTGCTGAATCATGTTTTCGTGCGTTGCGGGGTCCATATGGGACAGAGCACGGTGACCTCAGAGGCGTGTCATGCCGCTGTCAGTGCAGCCATTGCAGTGTGTTAACCGCTAACAGAGTGAGTCACTCGGTAGTGAAGGGGGTGAGGCGTGTGTCCTGCTTTCGAAACGCTCCAGAGTTAATGCTCCGCATGGTCCGCTGTAGTACGCCGCGCTAAGCTCCTCGCTCCCCGGCCCGCTGCTCCTTCCCCTGAAACTGCTCGCTGCTCTCAGTACTCTGGGTCTGGGAGTCGTCTGGGAGTCTTGCTGCTTGGACTCGGTCACTGTCAATCAATAATTGTTAAATCGATGTTCAGGAGCCGTTATCAGTGCTCTACCTCCTAGCAGAGGCTTGTTTCCTTCACGCCGGGGAAGGAGGTGACCTCCCTGCCTCTCCTCGACTCCCGAAACATCGAACAGAGACGTGGAGGCATGTCATCCTCCAAGAATCCGCTCCATGTCATCACCGGGAATGTGCTTTATGGAGAATCACCAGTACCTCTCAGCATGCCATATAAAGACATGCTCTCCGATCCTCTGGCAGTGTTACACTGTTACACAGAGAGTGTATAACCAGCTCAATGTCAAAACACGTCACGTGACTCCCAGGCTCCACGTGACACACATATGAGGGTGAAATCAGCTGCGTATCCCATAGACTGTGTATCCCATTATTACTAAAGGCCAGATAGCATGGCTTGGGAGTTAAAACAGTTTTGTAATTTAACCAGGAGATCAAGAAGGTGGCATCTTTGGCTTGTCTCGCTTGTATGTTGGCTTGTTTGTTTGTTTGTTTGTTTGTGTTTTTAAGCAGAACTTTGTAGCATTTGCTTACTGCGGGAGGTGCTCTCGCGGCAATCTGTGTGTGGCCACTGTTCTCTCCCGTTGCTGCGACTGCTATCTAGGCCTGTTATTAGTGCCTCGTGTTTAAAAATGCTGTTAATTACACAAGCAGGATCAGAAGACCAGATGGTAATACAGGCTTGTTTAATTAAACACATTCATATTTCAAGTGCTTCATATTTATTGCACATTCCATAGTATCTTTTTTTTTCAGACTTTCTAAAAGTGTGAGCAAGATCTCTGCTCAGTGAGAGAGTGGTCTTGGGGGGGGGCTGCTGTTTGCTGTTGCCCCGCCAGTTGGGTGGTCCCTCTCTCTCAAGTCTGACTGAGAGGAATCTGGCCGCCCAATCAGTCGGATTGTATAGAGATCTTATTGTGGCCGTGCTGCTCTCCTGTTCATCACTGCCGGGTGAACCTTCCCGGAGTGAGACCCTGCCAAATCGCACGGTGAAATTCAGCCAAGATGGCTGTAGCTGATACTTTTGTTTGGCTTGGTGTTTGGGGATGTTTTCGGGCCTTGGTTTGGGAAGTGATGTGGGCCCAGGAACAAGGGGATGGATCCGAGTATGGGGGTGAGGGGGTCGAGGGTCGAGTCGGGCACAGGGGTGGGGGGTTCGATCTGGAATGGGGCGATATGGTTGACCCGAGCACAAGGGTCAAGGGGGTGATCTGGGCACAGAGGCAAGGGAGGCGAGCCAGGTCAGGGGCAAGGGGGTCAATTTCGGGCATGTGGGCATGGGGGTTGATCCGGGCATTGGGGCGAGGCGGTGGATCTGGTGGCGAGGGGGTCAATCCAGGCACAGGGATGCGGAGGTTGGTCCGGGCACGGGGGCAAGGGGATTGATCCAGACAAAGGGGTGAGAGGTCAATCTGAGCATGGAGGCGACAGGATGGATCTGGGCAAAGGGGCAAGAGGGCCAGTCAGGGCACGGGGGCGAAGGGCCCATCTGGCACACGCTTCCTGCTGTGCCTGCGGCTGTCACCCCCGCACTCCACACATACCCAGGTCCGCACACACTCCTGGAGAAGCAGGCCTCTGTTGAACACACCCTCTGCTGCTCGGGGTCTTTGAGCGCTGGGTGGGGGAGCTCTGGGCATGATTGAATAAATCAGCAATATGTCAGCAGGTATTAAAATGACCCCGGAGTGTCATGGTGGGGGTGGGGGGGGGTTCAAACTCAAGCCAAAACCGGTGAGAAAAGAAATGGAAAGTGCTGGCAAGCCCACCTTTGATGTATATTGTGTTTTTTTGAAAAATCACCATGATGTTAGGAAACTAAAAAATAAATAGATAGTACATCTGCCCACCAGAGACTAAATCCATGATGGTTTTCTAGTTCTGCTTGGAACACGTCACACTTACAGTATGAAGGTATATGGCTGTCTGACAGCTAAGTTCACCCCCAGAACAAGATGCTTTTAAGCGGGAGGCTGTGGCCACAGTGCCAGGCAGTGGGTGGCACGTGGTCATGGCTGCAGGTTCTCTGATGGATCAGCCTGGCAGAGGGATGCTTAGTAGGGGCTGTTTAGCTGTTTATTTGGCTCCTTACACCAGGACGGCTTGGCCATTGTGAGTCTCTATGGCTATTATCAAATAAAATCAGCAGCGTGCATTCATGATGAGATGTTTAGACCTCGCCATTTTTGCCCGATTCTCGCACCTAGGTGTAGATGGCATCTACTTTTGGCTCTCTGGCTCATAACTTGGCTCCCTATCCTGTGGGACCTTCTCCTTCCACTGTGGTTAAGATGGCGGGAAAGCTAGAAAGAACCCTTTCTGAAGTGAAAATCAACCAGCTCTGGGTGGATCTGCCAGTACAGTGATTGAGAAGCAGGACGACAGTGCCATCTGCCATCAGACCGATAGGGGTGATTTACATGCGTCTATGAAGCGGGCGGAGCATCCCAAAATGGGAGTTGCCGTGAGTTATGCGCGTGTTTTCATTTTGTATGGAAACGTTTCTCTAGGGAATTGTCTACCTCTGGAGAGTATTAAAGCGAGGGGAAGATCTGACAATAACATCAGTGAACAGCAGTGAGCTGCAAAGCGAGGAGGGGAGTAGGAGGACTTTCATCCTGAGGTATGCGGGCACCTACACGGGCAGGCGTGCGTCCCCCAGTCCCCCATTCAGAGTCTTGGAGAATCCTGCTCCTCGTTTGCTAGCTGGTCTGCCCGAAAACCAAGATGTGGAGCCGCCGATACAGCAGAGTTGCTGCAATGTAAACCCTGAATGCAGTCAGCTGGCCACAAGGTGGAAGCTCTTTCCAAAAGGGAGCTCAGTGAATAAGGAAATGGAGCTGTCGCAAGCTACAAAATAAAAAGCGATACATCTGCATTACCCCATAGCTGTCGGAGGTGCACAACACTTCCAGCGGCTTGTGGACAAACTGTTTGAAACGTGAAACCCAAAGACAGGCTAGTGTACACGAGAGCACACAAAAGCATCCATTCTCCTTCGCCGAGAGTTTCGTTTATACAGATGCAGTCATGTCTTGGGTGAAAGTGGTTTCCCAATGGCTATTTCAGAGCTGCAACGGCATTTGGCCCAAGGAGGGAGGATGGAAATTTGATTTGCTTCCCTGTAGATTTGAAGTTTCAATGAATACGGCTGTGCTGTGAAAAAAAAGCTGGATGATGGCCTTTTTTGTAGCATACCTGTGGTGCCAGAGTATGAGGAAGGGTTAGGGTTAGGGTTGGGGTTAGGGTTAGGGTTAGGGTTGGGGTTTGCCGTAAAATATGCAGGTGTTTGCGTGTGTGTGCCTGCATGCTTCCCCTTATCTGCGTGCGTGTGTGTGGCTTCCTGTTGACTATGAAAGAGATTCATCCTTGGCCTTTTTGCAGCCTCTTCCAGCTCTTAGATTGCATTGTAATCTCACGTAAAGGAAGAAACTACCATGACTAAACCTTTCTGACTTTGTGTCTCCCAAAGGAAAATGAATAGACAGTCAGGTAACCTGAGGACCTGGTGTATCTATTCAGCCAGAATAATGTCTCAGGTCTGTGTCAGGCCTTTAGAAAGGTCTCTGAGGTGAATGCATTGATATTGGGGATTAAAGACGTTAATCCATCACTGATTTTGGAATTGCACTCAAAGATGGAACAAGATGGCATACACAGAAGGTCTATGTAAAAGTATGTATTTATGTTGTCCCTCCTTTGTTCAGCTGTACAAGACAGCTTTGACAGTGAGCCTTGTTGTGGGGTGTGTGTTTAAGTGTGTGACGTTGAGAAAAATCCCTCTGTCAGGTTCTGAATGTCACAACAGGATAAATTTATGTATCTATCTATCTATCT
Organism: Hippopotamyrus pictus; assembly: GCA_026781145.1. Taxonomy (NCBI): domain Eukaryota; kingdom Metazoa; phylum Chordata; class Actinopteri; order Osteoglossiformes; family Mormyridae; genus Hippopotamyrus; species Hippopotamyrus pictus. The sequence goes on along the minus strand of JAODLC010000015.1, from coordinate 20,801,889 downwards.
ATCTATCTATCTATCTATCTATCTATCTATCTATCTATCTATCTATCTATCTAACTGTTGCCCCATCCCACCTCACATGACTTAAGGCCTTTTAGTTTAGACAGTAACTGCCTTGAGCTGCACCTGGCTTCTGGCGTGCTGGAAAATAGGCATCGTGACTTAGCACCACGTTCATTAAAAGGCCTTTTGCTGCATCTTTTCAGCAGGCAGATTACTGAAATATGCACCGTTGACTGCCGTGCAGGCACTGGGCTGCCTTGTGATTGTGTGTCATGGCGTGAGCGCGTTTCGAATGGCGCTTTGAGGAGGGGATGCAAACAAACACCTGGTCCCCGTGTGTTTGGGGCACTGCGGTCAGAGGCAGGTGTGAAGATAACCTGATGTTTCTGAAGGTAATGAGCATGTGGTGGATATGCACACATAATGAATTATGGGGTTTTGACTGCATTAGCTAACCGCAAGTAGGAACATGTTGGCTAAGAATGTAAACATAGGACTGCGGTGTATGTGGCATATGAAGAGCACATTAGTTAGGGTGGTTTCTGTGGTGTGCTTACCTCTCTCCACACAGTATCACTGCTCGTGATCAGTGCTGGTGACAAATTGCTTGGCGACCTGAGGGGTAACTCGCAAACCCCTTTGACCCTCATCCACCCCCCGCCCCTTTCCAAAAGCACATGCACACACACTCAACATGGCTGCTTGACCTAGTAAAGGGTTTATAAAAAATCCCAGGGTAATTGTAAAGGCCCGTATACGTTTCTTCACCTCAGGATGTGCTGTGGGACTGTCAGCAGTGTTGGGGTGTAGCTGTTAGGGGTAGCAGTGCGGTTGGGGAAATATGCAGTATGTCCAGGGCATCAATACCACTACCCTTACATGTCACAAACCCCCCCCCCACCCAGCCTTTTCATAAAAATAGATAGAAGTGCCCTTCGCTTGGACAGGATTAGCCGTCCTGCTCTGCCTCCAAGGACACTGGCTAATGTGCACAGTTTGAGGGAAAACGGACTAGCGAAATGAACAACTCCCTGGTGTAGCAATCCCCCCCCAACACGGCGAGGCGCTAATCCCCAGTCGGAGCCACCCCCCCAACGGCGTGCCGTTGTCACATTCCAGAGGTCAGCGTGGTCAGTGCGCGGTGCTCAAACCGTGTCCCTTTCAGAGTGGCCTGCAATGGCCATGCTGTCTGCTCTATTGTCTCCTGAATAATTTTTCTTTCATTTAATTTGTTCTATTGAAGTTTTTTTCTTCTTTTTTTGTGTGTTTTCTTTTTTTAAGACAGGCAGATATGATTTTTTTTCCCTATTTTTTATTGCCGGATATTGTTTTGTTGCTCAGTCGTTTTATTTTGTGGAACTAATAACAAAAGGGTTATTATATTTGTGAATCACTCAGATTCAATAGCATGAATCATGGCGAATCTGGATAAAATAAAAGCAGCATAAAATCACATACATGAATAAAGGATGAAATTTGAAAAATAAATGAAAATAAAGTCAATACGGGGAAACTGTATTAGCATGGATAAGAAGGAAGGTTTGGTTTCGGGGTGTTCAAATGTGCATTTCTTTAGTCCGCCGCTGGTCTGATCTGTACATGAAGGAGAGGAGACTGTGTCTGTAATTAGCTGCATGTGTGGGTGTATGGGTGTATGCTGTTCATTAGTATACGCTCAGGTTAACCTGAGAACGTTTCACCCCCGCTGGTCATGCTGTTTGAGGGTGACCAATAGCAGGTCATTATAATCCTCGGAACTATTTATGCCAGTCTGTGATATCCCCCCCCCAATTCCCTTGAGGGAAGAGGGCATTTTCTACCCAGTTTAACATTGCCCTTGGATTACTCCTTTGTTCTGCGTTATCTATCCAAGCACACACAGGTGTGCACACACAGACACACAGAAACCACATATACTCCCACCATCAGGCCGTCTCTATAATCATAATCTTTGTGGAGATATATTAATGCTGTCTGTTGTCTGTATGCATTATTAAGCATTATTACAGTTTCTGCTATGAGTGCGTTTTCTTTCACACGCCTGCATTTTGATTCAGTTTATGCTTCAGGATGTCATTCTGTAATTGTTTTCTCATTTTCCTGCTGCATTCACACATGGCTGAATGTGAATCACCAGGAAATAATCAACATGGAACATAAAGTATGACATCAGGGCCGTGCGACGCGAACGCGAATACCTGCCATTGTGGTGGGATGCCTGAGATGATTCTGCTCTGGTTGCACAGGGAAGAGGGACTACATCAGCAAAACCTCGTTTTATTAAATGCAGGCCCCTCCCCCCAGGCATGAAAGAGATGTGCCAAGAGGTATTTGCAGGCAAAGGAAATAGGAACGGCAAGACAAAATGATGGAGTGATGAAGACGAGGGCATGAGAATGGGGCTGGGAAGCGGTGAGCCCCGGTGTGGCACGTGCTGAGGAATGCGGGGATTAAAGCGGGCAAGCTGCACCTGTGGGGGGACAATGACAGCCCCCTCCCCCTCGATGATGGGATAGGGCTCGCCCTGAGGGCCGAGATTCCGACCGCGACGGGGTCAGGCTTCACTGCGCAGGGCTCGTTTTCAAGTGCTGATAAGGAGCATGCCAGATCTGATGCGGAAATGATTTAACATTTATTTATTACTATTAATATACAGTTGTTAGTGTGAGTGAAGCGGTTTTCAGTTTTATATTCCTAAACTTTGGCCACATTCTGGTTTTGTGGTCCTGCATTGTTCTATCATTTTGCATGTCCCTTTCTCCCCCTCTCTCCCCCTCTCACTCCCTCTCACTCCCGCTCTCCCCCTCTCCCCTCTCACTCCCTCTCTCCCCTCTCTTCCTCTCTCCCCCCTCTCTCCCTCTCTCTCCCTCTCTCCCCCTCTCTCTCTTCCCCCTCTCCCTCTGTCTCCCTCTCTCTCTCCCTCCCTCTCTCTTCCCCCTGTCCGTCTGTCTCCCTCTCTCTCTCCCTCTCTCCACCCTCTCTGTCCCTGCCTCCCTTTCTCTTTCTAGCTCTCTCTCCCTCTCTCTGTTCCCCTCTCTCTCCCCCCTTCTCTTGCCCACCCGTTGGACTGGCCATATGCCCCCCGCCTGCCCATTTGGGCTTTCCTTGTCCACCGGCAGCGGCTGACATAGACCCTTATATGCAGTGCCTCTTTTTATACAGGTGACCTTGTGTCCCACTTAAAAAGAAACTTATTAAAGTCATATCAAGCAGCAACGGATTTTTAAATGCTGTTAATAGGTCTTTTAACTCCACCATATGGTGTACACAGGTATTTATTAGCAAAATGAAAAATATGGTATCGACTCATACAATTATGAGAGTCAAATAAATGCATGCAAATTTTGCATACAAAAGTTACGGAACTTCTCTGTGGAAAGTAATTTTAATATTTCTAAAATAGAAACTGAAATGCGTAATATGAGGCCTCTTTTCAGTTGAATGTGCTTGATGCGAGTCGGCGGTTGCTTGCGATTTCGTGCTGGCAGGTCGCACATTTTGAATGTTTCTGTTTTGGGGCAAATTCTTGTTTGTTTTCTTCCCCCCTGAATCTCCCTAACCCTCCCTCCCTCCTCTGAAACCTGTGACTCACCTGAGGAATCTTCCCGGTGAATCGGCCGCGTCGTCGCGGCTGGAATCCGCGGCTCGCATCTGGCGGGCGGCAGCAGTGGCGCCGAGCTGTTTGGTCTGCTGAACCCGCGCGCCGCCTGACTGGCACGCACACACGCACGCACACACACGAGCACCCATCCTCCGCACATCAAGCGCGTCGTGCTATCAAGCGCCACCATCGCTGTCATACCTCCTCTAGCAGCGTGATACACGTCCCTCATGCGGGGAAGTGCCGCCTGTCAGCCCGGCAATATTCCTTCCAAATCCATTAAACGGCAAAGTTCCAGACGCTTCTTGTTTGTTTGTCAGGACAGCTGTGGTATAACTGAGGGTGAAACACTTCACTTAGGTAGCAAAGTATTCAGGTTCCCTGGCTGCTGAACCCTCACCTACCTGTAACAGCCCCCATCACTGTCCCCTTTCAAATGGCCCCCAGGATCGAGATCCAGAGGGTTCATTTCCCGTCCTTAGACGCCTTGAGTTCCCCCACCCAACATACGGTTAAATTGCAGACTTGACCCCTGGGCCGTGGGTTCGAGGTTGGCGCTTGGCTAACTCATGGCAAGAAGGTGACGGACCTTGCTGACAGCTGCCCCCATTAGCAGTGTGCCCCCCCCAACCCCGCCGATCACCAGCAAGAGAACGAAAGGAAAGTTGCTGGCATTTTAAATAAATTTTTTATTTAGCAGTATATGACATCTTCCTTCATTTAGACTACTGAAATGTCACCTTTATTTAACTATATTTAAATTAAGTTAAATGGCCCTGATAACAGTGCAAACTCCACCCCCCCCCCCGGGTGTTCTCCATGCCGCCTTGGACCCCCTGCCACCGTGTGAGACACTGAGTGATGCAGCAGCATGTTTACTCGGAAGCCGCCATGCTGTGTTACTCACTCACCCCAAAAGCAGTTATGAAAAATAATCTTACAGGTTTTTTTTACTCAAGGAAAATTTGATTCATAAACCTTGATTCATTGATCAGTCATGTTAGTTTCGGTTTAATAGACTAAAACGTTGCCCTTCGTGTTGCTGGTACTGGTGTATGGAACCATCTTAAAAGATCGTTTCGGTAAATTAACGTCTTGCAGGTTATTGCATATAAGTGTTAATTGAATTATTTTAGTGTATTTTTTTCTATACTCCTTTTGCTTGTTCGGTTCATGTTTTATGCCTGATTATCCGCCTCCTGTTCGCAGTAATGCGGTTTCAGGCCCCTGTTCTTTCGATCAGCATCTGTCCCTGCAGCCTTGTGTCGTCGTGCCCCATCAGAAGCACTTCCAGTTCACCTGGATGTTCACAGAATCTTCTGCCGCAGGTTTGCCCGGTTTGGTGGATGAAAGGCGTCAGTCGTTCCTAACCGCGCCGATAAGCTGTCTGGCTTGCGGTGACCTTGCCGCATTCCCAGGGCCACTGGAACGATGCTGGACTCCCGAGGAAACCCCACATGCTTCTATCTCCGTCTCCTCCTCCTCGAACCCCATAGATGAAGCCATTTCCCTTACATCCCCAGGCGCCTTATCTCCGCCTTTTCGTCGCTGTTTTCTGTTTTTCCTTTTGTTTTTTTTTGTTTTAATATAGGGTACAAATGTTCTTAGATAAAAATGAACGTGACTAATCATGTAAGAGAGTTGCTTCTTATTTCCACTGAACAAACCATCGTTTGTGGGCCCGCGCTCGTCTATTTGAAGTGTCGATGAAACGGCTTTTTTTTTTGGGGGGGGGTGGTGGTTTAGGCATTAGTACTAATGGGAACCTGGCAACAATTGCCGTGTAGTTAAATGGCTTCAGCCAGTTAATGATTTTCTTTTCTCTGTGTGTGTCTGAAACGGCCAGCGAGGCGCAAGGCTTTGGGGATTTGTTCCATCTCAAGCTCGGCCGACCTCCTGTTCGAACCCGGACGCGGCGCGGGGGAGGCCACGCCATCTCGGGGTCGCTGACTCTCTGAGCCAGGCCCCCCCCCCCCCCCCCCCCCCCCCCCCCCCCCCCGCCC
>JAODLC010000015.1:20780833-20796185 GCA_026781145.1 Hippopotamyrus pictus | reverse complement strand
GACTCTGTGGTGACCCTTGACTCGGTGGTGAGCCCTGACTCTGTGGTGACCCTCGACTCTGTGGTGACCCTTGACTCGGTGGTGAGCCCTGACTCTGTGGTGACCCTCGACTCTGTGGTGACCCTTGACTCTGTGGTGAGCCCTGACTCTGTGGTGAGCCTTGACTCTATGGTGACCCTCGACTCTGTGGTGAGCCTCGTCAGGCCGCACTCCCTGTGCCCCCCGTGCTTGGCATTGGTATGCTGGGTGTGCCCCGCACGTCTGCTGCTGAGAGCGATCGAACACTAATATAGACACATTGTCCTCTGCACTCTGGTCCCGGTGCTGTGGTCCCATTACAGACAGATGTTACTCCCTAATATAACGGTGAAGATAGCCGTCTAAATGAGTTTATTAAAGCTACCGCGCGCCGAATGTGAGTGTAAGCCATCAGCACTTATGACTTCATTTTCTTTACTCTAATGGGAAGTAGATTCATACTTTTTTTTAGTTCCGTGTGTCTTTTGTTTTTTTTCTACAAAAGGGAAAAAATGATGGAAAAAAATCATAAAGCTTTATTATATATTTATTCCTCCTTTCCACTAAGTTTTCCTGCTGAGTTTGAATAACTCCGGAAATCGGCCTCGGTGTAAGAGAGATTCACGTGGAGTTTTCCCTGATAAGTGTCAAGTCTTTTCAGGATCAGGCCACTCGTTAGTAATCATCATTCTCTATGGCCCAAATAGTGCTGGTATCCACAAATGCCAGCAAATATTTGGCTTCTGGGGCATGATAGTAATGTTCAGGATATCTGCGGTTATGGGGCCCCATCTGGACAGATCTGTTATGGTTCCGTCATTTCACAGGACGGGCCATAGGCCTGGCTGGAAAGTGGCAGGTGCCGGTGTGCTTAATGCCTCGGGTACCGCTGGCGCGGGGCACGCCCTCGCTGCCGGGTGCCGGTGTGCTTGATGCCTCGGGTACCGCTGGCGCGGGGCATGCCCTCGCTGCCGGCATGACATTTGTTTATTTGTTTCAGTGTTCAGATTCAAAGCATGTGAAACACCTCACGACTTGCTGGTGTAATGACATTTAGAAGAACGACTTTAATAGAGGAATGTGATCTAAATGTTAATCCCTTTTCACCCAAGAGGTCTTGGAGAAAGTAGCTGCCCCCCAGAACACTGGTCTCTTTGAACTTGCAAGTTGCTTCCAAATTGCCTGGTGTTCAGGGAAGGAACTTTGTAATCCAGACATCTGGTAGTTTAGGGGCAAATGACATCCTAGTTGTCAGGTTTTAGTGCAGCGCTAGGCCTCATTCTCACAGCCTGTGCTGTTTTTATCTAATCAGCCTCATCCAGTCTGTACAAAAACATGTATCTATTCATCTGATAAATCTCTGAACTGAAAGAGATCATGTGACAGAGGAGTAAAGCTGGATGTGAAGCATGAGTGAGTGTGCACAGTCGTGTTTTTGGACATTGCTCTGAGTGTGTGTTAGTGCTCACAGTTTACCTGTCGAGTCAGCTGGTGCACTTTTGAGGGCATCTTCCCTCAGTTGGGTGCCAAGACACATTACTGTATGTATTTCTATGAGTTGTGTCCCATAAGAGTTATTACCAATAAGATCAACTATATGGCTGAAGGCCTGTGTATTTGGTGACTGCTTGAGCAAATATAGCTACTCTATTAGTTATATATACCATTTACGTATTAGTTATATATACCATTTACCTGCTCACCATAATCATAACCTGTATTTAGCAAAAACCCTTGTATTTGCATCAGGACTTGTATACTGATTCATTTTCCTTAAGCCAGGGTCCAGGTTTTGTAGAACCTGGCATCAGTATTTTCGTTTCTACAGGACATTACCATGTTCTTTATTATTTTACTGGTCTGCCTACTTATCTTGTTATATATCAGTTTAGCCAAGCTTTCCCAATGAGAGCAGGTCATAATGGCGTGTCACAGTTATGCATCCTTCATGAAATTGACAGGCTGCGTGGAACGACAGCTTATGCAATCTGTTCACTGCTGGCCTGATATGCCAGTATAGACAGCAGCTGAACACGTAACGACGATTCCTCTCACCATTGACTCTTATGGGCTGCGTTAACTCACCCAGATCAATGACCTGTTTTATCAGTCTAGTTCTTCTCTGAGCACACATGTAATTAACTTCTAGAACCTTCTTTTGATGAAGCAACCCCCCATCTATGACAAACAGACCTCCACCTATAGACTGAATGATTACCTTCTTTTGATGAAGCAACCCCCCCTCCATCTATGACAAACAGACCTCCACCTACAGACTGAATGATTATTTAACTTTATTTAAAGCACTTACTTTAGAACCAGTAGCCATCACGGCACTGTCTTTCTGCATGTTCCTGTTTGCTTGAATGAGTTCTACATTCCCATAAAATGGGTTAATTTCAACATTACGGTTTAATTTGACGGGCTGGTATTTGTCTGTCTGTTACTTTAACATATGAACAGTCTGAATAAATATGTGTTTCCCCATCCAAATGTGAAAGGGACATGTTCTTCCATTAGCACATGGTGTACTTGAAATAAACTCTGGGAAAGAAGGCGACTTCCATTACAGTATGATTATCTCAAAAATGCATTACCTGGGGGACTTTTCCTTAAATAAGAAAGGCAGAGTTTAAGGGTTGAAATCCAATTAGGCTTCGTTAGTCCATGCTAAAAATAGCAACGGCAAAGTCAAGAAACTGTTAGTCAGCCTTGCAGATATCTTCAAACGTAAATATAATGAATAATGTTAAAAACGTCCCCCTTGGTATCACACTGAGATGAGCTGATAGGCTCTGCATTTGCTTGAAAGGCTCTCTGGTTGGGGTTGGGTAGAGGCTGCATTTAACTGGCTTGATGTGCATACGGATCTACTGTGGCTACTCCAGATAATTGATTCCATAAAGCTTTGAATATCATAGGCCAAGGTTTATTGAAGGTGAATGCATTCAGAACAAATTGAGTTTGTTCATAAAGGCATCCTATAAATACTTCATTCGTTATGCGCGTGCAGTGTGGGCATCTTAAATAGTGCTAATTCGATTAGCCCCACATTCTCCTACCCTTTTGAATTTTAAGGCTGTTTTGAAGACAGTTGTCACAAGGACCATCATTATCGTCAGTTATTAATTCACAATGCAGTAGCAGTAAACAGCTTATTTGATAAACCTCCTGCTGTGTGTTTGTAAAAACTGAATCATATGATTCAACATATGACTGTTAAAAGCATCATAAAGGCTCTATAAGGTTCCTTTACTAGGTGACTGTGGATCCCACACATGGAGATCAGTGCCAGCCTTGAACATACTGAACTTTTGAAGACTCAGGGGTTCTTCTCTATTTTTATTATTTCCTTGGCATTTTTTACTTAATGGCAATGTGCTATCAGTCAGGAGGGCCACTTCCCTTCACAGCTGCCATATTCCATCCATCCATCCATCCATCCATCCATCCATCCATCCACTCTCTCATCCTGGCCTGAGTTGGGGGTGGAGAATGGGGGGTGGGATGCTGGAACCAATCCCAGGTGACATCGGGCATAATACTGAAGTACACTCTGTACATGAGTGAGATTAGCTTAGCTGCATGTTCTTGGACTGCAGGAGGAAATAGGAGCAGGAACCTTAACTGGGGAGAACATGCACATTCCACACACACAGAGCAGAGGGGGATTCAAGCCCCGGCTCTGGAGGTGCAGCAGTGGAACCTTCTAAGCCACAATGCTGCCTTCCTATTGGCCAGAGTACTCAGACTTGCAGTTAGTTAACTCTCATCTCTGAAATCGCCATAGTATGTGCATGTTATTGCCCTGTGATGGACTGGAATCATGTCCAGTGTGTCCTCCGGCCCTGTGCCCCGTGATGGACTGGCATCCTCTCCAGGGTGTCCCCCAGCCCTGTACCCTGTGACAGACTGGCATCCTGTCCAAGGCGTCCCCCAGGCCTGTGCCCAGTGTTGCCTCAGATAGGCTCCAGGCCTCCATGTAGACCTTGACCTGACCAATAAAGCTTCAGTAATTTAGAAGTCTGTGGGCACAAAGGCCTTTCACAGTGGATTTCTCAGAACCTGTGCTTAGAAGTAGAGCTTATGTGATTTCATTGGAGGACGCGTGATCTCTTAATCACAGATTTCTAACTCCTACTGGAAAGAAAGCAAGCAGTTTCTCAGAGGCCAAAGGCTGGTCTGGTTTGAGCATTTAGATGTGTAGGCTTCACACATAAATTTCCATTGGCTCTTTTATTATAAGGTTTATGGGGATATTGTCTCCATGTGTTTGCATGCTCCATTGCAGGCCCTCGTAGCCCTATAGGTCTATAATAGGATTGTCTATAGTGTATAGCATATGTTCTCCTCTACTGAAGATACTGTGCAACCTGTCAGCTGAAGCCACAGCTCCGCTCTCTGACAGGAAGGACAGACAGGCCTGGGCTGGGCAGGCAGTGCAGCATTCTGAGGATGGATCCACCGTGAACAGATGGGATCAGTCCATGATACAGCCCTCAGGTCATCAGCTGATGACGGCTCGGGAGTTGGGGTCCATTCAGGATGTGTCATGTGACGGTTGGCAGAGCGCATACGTTCAGAATGGAACGTGACGAGACTGGAAGGACCAACTCCGGCAGGCAGGCACCGGGCAGATCTTTCCCTGATAAATATGCACATTAATTTCAGGAGATAAGGAGGTGGCTTATCTAAAATCCCAAACCCCAAAATGGACTGAGACTTTCCCCCTGTGTCATCTATGCCTCTCTTTCTGTTACTTCACAGTGAATATTTTTTTATCATATTTTTGATCAATGATAGATTATTAAACATGCATTTGTACTACTGATGTTGTTATTCTCTGTAGTAGTCATGATTAAAGTATTAACAGTAATCATGACTGTTGTTCCAAAAAGTCAGTGTACATTTTTTTATATCTGAAATGAATATACAAATTCTGGGAAAGATCCACAGTAAACCTACAAACAATGATTATATTTTATCCTTTTTTTACAGGAGAAAAAGAACAATAAAAGTAAGCCATCATTAAGATTAATTTTCTACTTAACCAAGAGTGGCATGTTGGATGGGCCTTGCTCACCTCACTTGCTTGTTTTTAAAGTTTCATTCCTCATACCTGGTAATTAACCAACCAGTGTTAACATAAACAATTGATGGTCTGCGCTAACACATCAGGCTTCGGCTGAATCAGACATGCGGGAAAGAGCATCCAGCTTAATCCTGTTTTGTCCCTATTTAAAACACTGCCTTCACGTCTAAAGCCTGATCATAACTATATAAATTTAAAGTGAAATACATTTCCATTCAAGAATTGAATGTCCTCTTAAGTTTAAGCTAGAAGAACACCGAGTACTACCTAGAGAAAATCTCACTTTTGTTTGTAGTAGTAGTAGTAGTAGTAGTAATAGTAGTATTAGTGATAGTCATATTGTTTTTGTTGTTTTTCAGTGTCTTGTGAATATAGTCTTTGGTTGTTGAAAGACTCGCATTTTCAGCTTTGATTCCCAACTCTCAATTCAAAGCCTTCGGGTCACATCCCGTGTTCCTTTTTCCGTTCCAACACCAGCGTGTCGATTCAGCTAACAAACGCATCACCGTATCCCTGACTAGGTGAATCGGCCATGCTGGGGGAATGTGTGACGTGCAATACTGTGTGGCCTTTGAGTAAATGATTGGGAACACCTGGCCTGGATTGGTTAGATCATTTTAAATACGTATCAGGTAGTGCCTGTTTAAGTTCTTATGCTATATATAAAAAAACACATTTAAGCTGAAAAGGCAGTTTCATATTCCAGATTTCATTAGCCTAATTGTACCTCACTCTCTCCGTTATCCGCTACATTTGTTCGAAGGTATGTTAATGACGCAGCTAATTGGCCAGTGTGCTTGTTAATTCGTACACTGATAGCACTCACCATCATCCAGTGACATTTTACACCATTTAGGGTTTAGGAAAAGACAACACATATTTATTTAAACACATCTTGCCCCCACTTTTTAAGCATGCTATTCTTTTAATTGGAAATCACTTCGTTTTACGTATGTGTGTTAGCTGTTTTTGGTGGTTTTACGTTTCTACATGCTATTTGTGATGGACATGAAACAAAGATGAGTATCAGAAAATGGCCCTTGCATAACAACTGAATCTCTGAACAGTTTTATTGATCCCATTTGAAAATATATTTCAAAAAAATGTTTTTCAGATGCAAACACCTGGGATGGTTAAGCAGTTTTCTACTAAGTGACGTTTTTTGGATTTCCGTTCGGCTGCATATATAAACATCGTTTAATGTTTTCTGATACCCACCTTATATTCATGTGCTGTAATTATATCAGTGACCGTATTATCAGTAATTATTGTGAAGGTGGGCCGTTTGCTAACGACGGGTGTGTCTCGTCCCCGCAGACTCACGGCCTCTGCCCGACGTAGCCATGACCGGCAAGTGCACTCGAGAATGTGACGAGTATGGACACTCTGACTCCTGCTGGATGCCCGTACGCACGTCGCCAGAGCGGCGCCAGAAGAACACCCAACCAAAGCTATCCACCTTCGTGCCCGGCGCTGCTGAGCAAGGCAGCCAGGAGACCCTCCCCAACGGGGACCCCCCGCACCTGGTCGGCGACCGGAACCGCAACCTGCTCAACAAGAAGATGTCCTCATCCTCCTATGAGACCTTCAGCACGGCCAGCTTCGGAAAGAACGAGGACAGCCACCCGGAAGACATTCCTCTGGCCCAGGCGGGAGAGTATAAGCCGTCTTCCTGCGGGACGCTGACCCGACGGGAGGTCTACCTGTAAGTCTCCTCCGACTGACCGGGCTCAGAGGAACACTGGTCGAAGAAAAACCCAAACCCAGTGGATATAAACGAGCTGATCATCAAAAAAATACAAGTACAAATCCAACCTGCAACTTGTGGGAAGGGGGAAGAGAAGGGGGAGGTTAGAGACGAACGCGGAAGCTTGACATGCGGGCGTGGTGCCAGTCAGTCAGGCTCCGGGACGTTTGGCTGCCTGATTATTACATTGTATAATGTAGAATTCATTTTCATAACCTGCATGCATAATCTCCCCTTATGGACTGTACTGTATAAATGGAGTTTGTTAACTAGTCTAATGGACACTAGGAACAGGAACGGGGCACGCGACACAGTGCAGGACGCAATGAGAGCCTAAAAGGACGATTCTCACGCCGTGCCCCTCACCTGCTCTGATGCAAGTGTCACGTCAGTATGCAAATCCCATCAGATCACCCGATCTGAGCACCCCCACCGCCCGCCCCCCCGTGAGGAGAGATGGGATGGCTTGTGAAAGAAAAGAGTAAAGTGAGCAGCATGACATAACTCATCCATGCGATTACCACATCTAATATGAACATTTTAAGACTGAGCTTTAACGTCCCGCCCTGGGGATTGGACAGTGGTCATCATATCTCGCACCTTGCATCACATGAGATTACCAGTGGCAGATCTGGACCTGCTGAAACCCATAAATGTTCACTTGTCATCTTAAAAGGATCACGACTTGTGGCACACAAGATAGCACCCAGACATACACTGAAAGATGTCTGTGCTCGCGTGTAACCCTCTCAAACCTCTCTCTCTCTTTATCTCTCTCTCTCTCTCTCCTTTCAAAACACCTGCAGAACCAAGCGTGGGACACAGTGATAGCCATAAAAGTTTTACAGGCATTTGGAGTTTTGCTCGCTCATTCGATAAGCAGAGTTGAGGGGCCTATTGGAAGACACACGTTATTGAGCCATAATGTATATTTGTGAAATTATGAGCCACTCAATCAACGGCCATAAGTGAAAACTAAGCAGAAGGTGACATGGTTCAATGATTTTCAGTGATCACAGATAAGTTAATCAGTTCAGTCAGTTTTAGATAGCAATCTTTGTGTTTAAAATGCAGTTATGTTCAGCAGTCTGTGTCAGTTTACTTTTCATTGGGGGAGAAAAGTGGAGAGGGATAAACGCTGGCACATGCACGCCACTGCAGCTGTCGCATCGCATACCCGATACTCATCTTCTAGCCAGAAATCAGAAGCACCGCAGGGAGGTGTGAAGCCAGCACGGGGTATACAGGAACACAACGTGCATCTCGCATTAAGTCAAATTGGTATCATAGATAAACCAAAGTATTGGGAATAACAAACTGGCATGAAGGTATGAAAAAAAGAAAAAAAAACATTTCTCTGGTAAGTTTTAGACAAAACAAAATAGCTTTTGGTAGTATGTTGCTTTAAATACATGCGTATGTGTCAATGTATAGTCAAAGTATAGGTTGATTGAATCGTGGGAAGGAGGCGCGTCGCGGCGTCTTTTCCGTTTTACACACCCTTCAGTAATCCTGAGGTTTTGCGCCCGTCTTTCCGCTGAGTGTTGTCACACCCAAACGGGACATTTTGTGGAGGAGACTAAGCAAAACATCAGGATAAAACGAAAAAAAAATCTCAGATGCAACGGACCCTTTTTTGTATGTTAGATAATCTTTTGTTGAAGAACTGCTTTTTTGCAGTTTCCATTCTGTAGTCTGTAAGTACTACTTGTTGTCAAGAGAAGTGCTTCTATGCTTATAAATTGTATACATACATAAATATGTACTTTTTATTGCACGTTTAAAGGGGATTTACTTCACTTACTGCGAAGGAAAAAACTTTTAAAAAGTAAAAAAAAATCTAAAACAAACAAAGGAAAAAAAAAATCCTGTGAACACGGAGGTCCATCTTGTTGCTTGCTTTTGTTATATCTAAACAAACATTAGCCGTGTAGTATAACTTAGTATCTCAGTATGAAGAGGATGAAATATACCCGGGACTCGTCGATTCATGTTTTATTTATTCCTTCATTCGTTTCTTTATACCAGATTCCATTTCCCTCTTTTCTGATCCCCATTCCGTAAAACGTCCATTACAGTTATGGCAATGATGTGCATAAAATTACCTTTTACCTGTGGAAGTATCACTTGTTCATACATCAAAACGAGCTGCGACTTTATACTGGCATGGCATTTACCGAAGTTGATTTGTATGTTTTTAATACGTAATGATAATGATGATGGTCATAAATCTGATCGTCGTTATTACTGTATTTTATTTTTTTTCCTGGTGCCACTTTGTATATTTAGAGTGCTTCTGTACAAATATAGAGTGAATGCAACATAAGCAATTGTGCCTTTTTATACCTATCGGTATGATTCATTGTGGGTTGGATATGGTATCGAACATTGGATGCTTTGTAAAAATTACAAAAGGTCTCTAAATGTATATCAAACACTTAGTGGCGACCCATGAAATTGGTGGTATGTGTGATATTCAGCATGGGTGGGGTCGGGTTGGATATGGATGGTGGGGGCGTTAACCACGCCCGGATCTTGCGCTCTTTACGCATTTGGTTTGCTCGCACGAGCGCACGGCTCTTTCAGATTAATGACCATGTGGAGACCTTTCAAAGACATTTATACGTCGACATGTGACTGGCCCCCAATAGCTAATCTGTAAAGTAAACATGACTGATTGAAAATGGGCGCTGGCTGAATGCACATTCCCGGAAGTGAAAGAATCCTTCCAGTCATATAGCCTGATCAGTTTAGCTTGGGCCATTGAATGGATCCTTTCAATGCCAGGCTGTGTGCCCTTTAACTCCCCTTAATCCATTTATTTATTTATGTATTTATTTATTCTGTATTTATTTATTTATAAAACATGGAGACATCACAAGATCTGCATGTTCCCTCATTGAACAGGAAACAGACAAAGGAGCAAGGTCTCGACTTCATGAAGCTATGCCAAAAGTATCCGCGCTATGATGACAAATTGCTGTAATGTAGATGTGCATCCTGGTAGCAGACATACCACAAAAGGTCTGTCTATGTGTCTTTTATAAAACAGAATAACAAAACAACAACAAATTATTATTATTATTATTATTATTATTATTATTATTATTATTATTATTATTATTATTATTATTTTATTATTATTATTATCCCCACATAACTTTAGTATAATATAATTTACTTTCACCTTGCCTGAGTGTATATTCAGCCAGTTCCCTATCAAATCTTTAAGCATTCACAATCAGTGTACCAAGACCTTTGTATTATTAATCATAAACTATTTGTCCTGCAACATGGATGTTGATATCAAATCGAGGAACAATTTATCATCGTTTATTATAAGTCACTATGCACGCAGCTAAGCTGAACATGGCTAAATGTATTGAACGCAAGTCCACTTCTATTTATGAAATATTTTACATAATTTAATTTGCTTTTGTACAGGATTCTGTAAATAAATTGCTTGTCATTTTTGTCGCTGCAAAATTAAAATATAACATGTTAAAACTGAACTTTTTTGGTATTCTTGGTAGGATGGGTGGATTTTTGAGGAGCGGTTGCTGAATTCCTAAACAATCGGCTCTCTAGCTGAGATCACGGAAAGAAGACCCCTTGGACAGTTAGGTTGGGTTTCAGTTATGGACTGGGCCTTCTAAACTAAGCTCAGAGTTCTTAGAGAACCCTTAAGTAAAGGTACTATACCAGTGCTGAAAGACGTGCCATCTTTAAATGTATAAAGCATAGAAAAGTAAAATCTAAATATGTCATTTAATTAGGAGCTTTGATAAAACTAATGTTCATCTCAGATTAGAGGCTTGTCCCACTTCTCTGCAGTTTGGACATCAGCCACAGAGATGACATTAGCCATTTCACTGAGCACAATAAAGGTAGCCTGAGTGCGATGTGTACTACAAACAGCAAGTTAGCTTTACATCATGTCTCTGCATGATTGAAGCTGGCAAAAATCAAAATTGCCATCAAGACAGTTATAAAGAGGGAATCTGTGAAGCTTTCTGGCCTTTAACTTATGGTATATCTTGGTATTTTATGTCCCAGCTGACCCAAAGGCCCCTCGTTCCAGACATGGAAAGTGGAACCAGTAGAAGCTCTGGAGGGCTGAGAGTGTGCCCAACCTTCCTCACACAACGATCATCCAGATCACATTAACCTCGCGCGAGAGTGGGCTCCCTCACACGCCCCAACCTTCCGACACAACAGTCATCCAGACAACATGAATTTAAGTATGACAAATATTTACTTCTCTGGACCTTCAGGCAAATCTTAACACATACTAAAGTGCTTCCCCTTTATTCTTAAAGTAGTTCTTTTTTCCTTGTTATTAATAAAGACATTTATGTTTGCAAATGAAAAAAACATTCATTAGCCTCACTAACCCTTCTGACCTATATGTGCTTCTTAATGGCCCTTAAAGCAAACATTTGGTGTATTACTTACACATGAATGATAAAATTTTTCATTAGATTAATATTATGCTAATTATTCCCAGTATCCGACACTACAGTGGAGAGGAGCACTCATTCATTGCTATTCAGTAAGACTAATGGCACTCCAGTTTGTTGTCATTGAAAAAACCATTGTCTGTCAAGAGGACCTATTTCATATTCTCTCTACGCTGGATTTTTCAACTGTGTATATGTATCTGCATATAGTATGGTATCACGTCGGCACATCTTGCCCCAACTATGTCATCCTGGGCCCCTGTTCAGGTGAACGTACCTCGGTCACAGCGTGGGGGCATTCTCTTTATCGACCCCAGGTCACTAGGAAACTCATTGTGGGAATTTAGTGTCCTTGTCTTGGCAATATCGTAAGCAGAGCTGATTTTGAGAATAAAATGTAATTGCCACTTGAACATATGTTTACAAGGCTTTGCGGAGCTGCGCCATCACATTTCGACATATTCAGGCAACAGCTAAACTGCAGTCACTGCCTCAGCAAAGCAAAGTCTACTGGTGTCTTTAATCCTCGGACGAAAAGGGAGGCTGATTTCCAGGGTCGCCCAACGTCTGCCATTGTACAGTGCTACCTGATTAACTTAAAGGACAAGGGGAGGAAATGGCTACTTCACCAAGTGACAGTGAGTTTTAATGCGCGTTAATTCAGTCTTCTACTTTTTCCTAACAAATGGTTTTAGCATTCCTGAACAAAAATGGAAATTTCCTCTCCATGCCAGGGGAGATTTAGAATAATAATAATTGTGAATACAATTAAACTTTAGGCAATGCATTTTGGACCACAGAAATGATAATCTTTTCAAATAAATTAAACAGTGCTGAAATATTTTACAGCTCCATAAATAATATATGAATTTACTTGTATCATGCGAGGAATTATTTGCGTAAATGTCATCTACAATTAAAATGAAGTGACAGAGCATTGGAACCGAGATGGTAATAGAGAATGAAATTTTAATGTTTACATTAAGGGCTGAGAGGTCTAATGCCAGCCTCTGCTGTGGGCGTGCAAAGGACAACGGATGCCTCTATGGATCCTTGGAAAGGAACCAGCAGTGAACTGCCCAGACTTCGTCTGGGCTCTGATTGCACGAAGCTGGGATGGAGATCTTGCCGCTTTGGACAGCAGAAAAGGCAGCAGTCGCTCCCTTTGACCCCAAGCTGCAGCTCCCGCCTTCAGAGTTTCTATGGCGGGCACAAGGCATCACTGCCCCCCAGATAAATACCGTGTGCTTAAGTCTATATCACAGATGCTGGCCAATGCGGTCATATCTCCTGATGGAAGTCTGTGTGCAGTGTGGAAAAGTGAGGGGGGAAGAAAGTGTGAGAGAAAGAGATAGAGGGAGGGTTTAAAGGGCTGGGCCAGGGGTCCGAAACTCAATTTACCCAGAATCCAATGTGAACCATGAAATCTGCCCTGAAGGCCAATGATCTTCCAGAAGCAGGCGAATTCGAAGGCCCTGCCTGTGATTTTCACACAGCCGACGTGACAGTGGTGGGGGCACTAACCATCAAAGCGCTTGAGAAGTGGGCGTCTTCCCACCAGTATCGAGGGGGGCTATGTCACAAGACCAGGTGTCTATCATGTCAAAAAATATATATATTGCCCAGAAATAGTTATAGCCTGAAGTGAGGAGGAGAACTCAGCAGGCAAGTAATCAATCACCGTAAGGCATTGGGGCTGAAATGCAGCCGCATATGTAAACCTACGAGGAGGAGAAGGGAAGCCAGCAGGTGCACCTGACAATAATCCTGCAGAGAGGCACTAAAATTGCCACTGCACTGTAAGCGGAATCTTACATTTCAGTCTGTTTAAACAGACAATGCTGTCATCACATATATACCTAATAAAATATATCTCACAGGCATAGACGTACAATTATTCATCACTGCCAGTGTCTGCATGCCCATCATTCCAGCTGGCAGTTGAGTGAACTTTTCATATACTTCATTGTCTCTGTAGGACAGTGTGTGTGTGTTCTTATATTGGTAAGCTTCCCTGGGCGTGTGGGAGTCTGCTTACGTGGCTATAATTGTGCCAAAAATTTTGTGTTTTGTCAGATTTCATATTTTCGTGAGTTCCACCTGAGTGGAATTTGGAAAATATTTGGCATTATATTAATTGTACTTATAATAGTAAATGTATATGTGTGCATGTGTGCGTACATGTGCATGTTTGCGCAACCGTGTTTGCGAGTGTAAAAACAAATTGGCTGCTAATGACTGTGCGCGGCCCTCAGTGTGAGCGTGCTCCCCTTAGGGACGCCCGGCTGGTCGTGTCCGGAGAGACACCCATCACTGCCTACAAGCCATCCGGGGGCTACAAGAGCCAGTCGGCTGCGGGAGACCTGTGTGGCTGCTTGAGGAGGAGTGTGAGCAGGAGCCCAGCAGCACACGCTCACTGAGCCTCTGGGCATAAGTGGGAACTGAGCGGTAATGCAATTTTAACTTTTAATGCTTAATAGGATATAAGGTCAATATCCAGTCAGCAGGCCTGACACGTGCTACTTTGAAAAAGTCCAATAATTCATTAATGAATCACACGCTGCAGCAAAAATTAGCGTGTATGATTGTTAGTGTATCACTAATGAGAATATCCAGGAGCTTCTTTCTCCCGGGCCACGGGACGCAGCAGGAATAATGCCTTTCTTGACTTTTGGCCTTTGGCTTTTTTAATAGTGGAAGTGAAGGATGCAGAAGGCTGTTAGCAGTCGTACAAAACAACATTTCACGAGAAAAGAAGAAAGTGGAGGCGAGGGCCTGAAATGTTAAAACCTCCAGTCTAGTTATACAGTTTGCAGAGTTCCCCAATTTGGCGCAGGAGCCAACAGTACAAGTTTATCACCAGCGCAAACACATCAAAGCATAAACTGGCAGCCAGAACTCACAGGCAGTCAAGATCCAGTAACTGCTTGATTTCTCATTTTCCTCTGGGTTTGATGCCTCACAGGTGTGGATTCTTTTACCCGCTAAGCACACTGACATTCTACTCATGTCTCTGGAAATGTTTAAGTGATCAGAAACTTCAAATGAGCTGATGATAAGGGAAATAACTTTGGCTGAAGGACATTATTTAAGGCAGGAAAAGCAAGAAATGATCGGCCATTTTGGAATGAAATTGAGTAGTTTATGGGTGATTAAGTTGTTATTAAGGTACGATATTTTAAGCTGATCATCTTTTGCCGAAGCACAATGACAAAGGGTTGCCATGTGATTTTCTTGGGTGGTCTCGCCAACGGCAGTTAGGCAGGAACGCCTCTGTGAAGAAGCTGTCTGGGGGTTTGGAGAATGCAGCTATAGGGACACTGCCAACATTACAGAGCATTCTTCATGTTTCAGAATGCTCTCTTACCTAGAGACTTCACACCTGGGGCCTTGTCGTACGAGGCCATTTGTTACACAAATGTTAACCAGGCAACAAAGCGCTTTGGTGGGGTAGTGAACAGCGCCATCTTCAGCTCTGAGGGACTTCATTTATTCAGCTCAGCCGGGACCTTATTGAGTTTAGTACCTCCGGTTGATTATAAGCGCAGCTTTTTCCTAACACCATCAGGTATTACATGCTTAATGCAGAATCCATAATGATATGGTGTAAATCTCATAAGGCATTTCTCCAGGTGGCTGGTATTATCCGTAAGTATCAAGAATGCAAATGTGTACAGTATATGAAGCCATGGAGACAAGACTCTAAATAAATGCTCGGCCTTGCTGGTGACACACACACACACACACACACACACACACAGAGATGAAAGGTGGTCAGGTATCATTTTTTTTACACATACTGTTTCAGACCAGCCTTTAGCTGTGGCAGAGAAAATACGGTCCAGTCCAGTGCCCCCTTAAAAACCACGACCCCTCTGCAAATGCATTTCCCCTTTCTGTGATCTTGTTATGCGTGGCACAATTCAGTCTTTTCGCTCCAATTGAGCTGTGTGAGCATTATGGCAAGAAGGAACTATTCTTTTGGGAGAAAGAATGGGGGAACAGTATGCCAGCACCCGCCTGCCCCAACCCCCC
>JAODLC010000015.1:20756524-20767581 GCA_026781145.1 Hippopotamyrus pictus | reverse complement strand
TGCGCAGGGCATATGCACAGAGCTGCCAGGCCATCACAGGGCACATGCACATGGCATATGCACAGGGAACATGCACATGGCACATGCACAGAGCTGCCAGGCCATCACAGGGCACATGCACAGGGCACATGCGCAGGGCATATGCACAGAGCTGCCAGGCCATCACAGGGCACATGCACATGGCATATGCACAGGGAACATGCACAGGGCACATGCATGCGCACACTTGCACACAAACACAAATTCATTTGCTCTGGGTAACTTAGAGACACCAATTACTCTAACTGCTTGTCTTTGGATGGCGAGGAGGAATCTGGAGTAACTGGAGGAAACCCCCATAACAGAGGGAGAAGGTGCCATCAGCGACACGGGGCAGGCGGCTTCCTCACACCCAAAGTGCAGCTTCAGACAGACAATCCAATAAAACCTGAAACTCAAGCCCCAAATCACATCTGCAAAAATATAAGCATATTTTCTGAATTTCACCCAGCCTGAATTTATCAATCAGACTTTTTGCCATAGTTTGCCACATTCATGTAGAAAATCAGCTGCAATTTCTTTTTTGAAAGCAACACCATTCAAATTTTGCACTCATTTACCAATTAGCTACACCTAGTCTGAGCTTTTCTTAACACCACTAGCTTAATTCCATCCATTTTCTGACACTGCTTGTCCTATTCAGGGTTGCAGGGGGTCCAAAGCCTGTCCTGGAGGCTACAGGCACAAGGCAGGGAATGACACACCATTCATCTACACAAGCACACCTATGGACAATTTGGTAACTCCAATCAATTTCTGCATGTTTTTGGACTATGGAGGGGAAACTGCCGTACCCAGAGAAAACCCCACAGCAACATGGGATGAACATGAATACTGCACACACATGGAACTCAGGCAGAGACCCTAACCCAGGTCCCCCAGGTGTAAGACGATTATGCTAACCACCGCAGTATTGCACCACCCCGACCGATAGCTTGATTCTTCATTTAAAATTGACGTTTGAAAAGTAAATAGCTAGCAAGGTCTTCTGTTTTATACAATGATGGACACACAGGAATGAAGGAAAAGGAGTGAAAATGAAATGAGAAGAAAGAGTCCTATGAGTGAGGGCAGATTATGTTTGACCATGTAATCACCCATGACTTGACTATGTGGGAGGCTTGACAATGTCCAGCCTAAACAGAGCTTCTTCATTGTTGCTTCAATAATCAAGACATTAAGAAATGAGAACAGGTAGTAAGTAACATGCTATACTACACAGTATACTGTGGTACTACCTTTCACTAGGCCAGGAGTCGTCAATGCTGGTTGGCTGATGTTGCTGTAATGTGTCTTTTCATATTGCAAAAATGAAATATTCTTGTAGGCTAACCACTTGCATCATGTTTTTGTATCTTCTGCAGACCTGCTACATGACCAGTCTACAGGAGACGTGGGCTCCTCATTTCTCCCAGGAAATAGCGATTTTGAGCATGCTGTCGCCAAACAATAGTATTTGTGAGATCCAAAATTATATTTCGGTAGAGGGTGACATATTTATAAATATCAAGTGGATGAGCTTGTCAGCACTAGCCCATGTCCTGCAGTCCAACCATATCTGTATGTAACAGCTATAGAGGGAATTCAGACAGAATGAAAGATCGGTGACAGAAATATGTAAAGTATGCTATACTGTACTATACTATATTATAAAAGGGCTGCATCCTCTCAGCACTACATATGCGTATGACTATAATGCAGTGTATAGTGCTACACAGGAATGATGGCTCAGTACTGTATAGGGGCTGCCCAGGGCTGCAGGTCTCACTACAGCTGCTGCTCTCCTACCTGCTTCGCCAGGGAGAATGTTACCTGCCATGTGGATGAGGTGCTGCCCCCGGATCTGAGGAGAGAGCCTGTGTCTTACCTGCTACTGTAGTGAAGCTGGTTTATTTACGTGGTGCAGTATCTCCTACTGTGCTGCGTTGGATGTAATTGTGAAATTCACTGAAAGTAAATGTTTCTTCCCTGTATCATTTTTGTGTGCTCTTGCATATATATATTTGAGTTGATAAATGTTATTTTAACAAGCAACTGTGTGTACTCTAACAGTGAAAATGCAAATGGCTTAAGGCCACTAGAAATAGCAGAATTGAGCATTTCGATGTGTAGATGGGTCCATCTGTTCATATGGTACATGAGTGTCATTCTGATGTAAAAAATACCATTTTGAGAATAGATGACATAGATTTGATTGCAGTGTTTTGCATTTTGTGTCGAGAGTTTTGCGAAAAACCCATTATTTCAGAAAAAGTGTGTAAACAACTGTGAAAACTGTAAATTTGGAGTCTGGCTTCAGTACATCAGCATTTCTCAGAGTACTGTATGTCACGCAGGCCATGTTTGATTAGAAAGATACCGGGCTGCAAGTTCTGCCTCTTTCATGAATAGTAATATTCACATAACTGAAGAAATTATAAACGATAAATAAAAAACTGCTGAAAATAGGGCTACAGAAGAGTACAAGGTCTGTTGTTCATTTGCTATAAGTTATTTCACTTTACATAAATTATACAAAGGAACCTGCTGTTACACACTTATCAGAATACATACTTTTGAATTGGACTTGATGTATATGGTGTTATAAGCGAATGGGCACAGACAGCAGGTTGATGCGAGAACCTTGTTTTTGGCCTGCATTACACAAAACTTCACCTCAGGCCAGACTTGCAGAACATCTGGCCGGGCTAAGGCACTGATAGCTGTCAGCTCCGAGCACCATGTAGCTGATAATTAGGGGGTGAAAAAGCAACATCCATACACCGCAGTTTCTCCTCCAGGTGCCTCTGGCTCTCCAGCCGGTCGCCTTCCTGACCCGCGTCTGCACTGCGAGTCGTGTCAGCAGTGGCCTGCGCCAATTAAACGATAAAAATCCACCATGCTTGGGAATTCATCTCCACTGCCCTACACATGCATGTACACTGCAAGGGTATATAGGCACACAGTCAGCAGGCACGCTCTGCATTAGATTTTAAAATGACGTACTATTTCCCAAACAATGTATTTACAGTACTTGTCAATTTGCCCTTTTAGTGATATTTACTGTAAGATGGCACAGAAATCTTTCTCCTGAGTACTGTAGCCGCTTTGAGACATCTTCCTCACTTGAGCCTGTTTTCAGTTATTCGTCTTACATATTGACTTCTGTTTATTTGTCTTACTTGTTTTACAGCTTTTAGAGTTGGCTGCATGACTTTTTGACCCTTGGCATCATTTTCAAGAAGTCTGATCCATGGAGGAAGCAGAAGCTTGTGGAAGGTATAACAAGCCGGAGAGCAGTTCTGAGAGCTTGGCTGGTCTAGATGCCATAATCAGTAAGAGACATGTGACAAGGTTTGAAGGAGGCCACAGAGCAGACTCTGACGGAGGCCCCAGAGCAGACTCTGACGGAGGCCACAGAGCAGACTCTGACGGAGGCCACAGAGCAGACTCTGAAGGTGACCACAGAGCAGACTCTGATGGAGGCCACAGAGCAGACTCTGAAGGTGGCCACAGAGCAGAGTCTTACGGAGGCCACAGAGCAGACTCTGACGGTGGCCACAGAGCAGACTCTGACGGAGGCCACAGAGCAGACTCTTACGGAGGCCACAGAGCAGACTCTGAAGGTGGCCACAGAGCAGACTCTGACGGAGGCCACAGAGCAGACTCTGACGGAGGCCACAGAGCAGACTCTGACGGATGCCCCAGCATTCAGACAGATCCTCCCGCCTATGTCCGACTGAGAGTGAATATTCCTAATGTATATGACAGTGATGGTGTCCCCCCTCCCATTTGACTGTATACACCCTGAAGGAGCTGGTGGGCAGCACCTGGATACCTTAGTAGACAGTTACAGGTAGGAGAACCACAGAACTTGTATTTTAAATGCTCAGATGATTCACTAATGCGACACAGATTTTTTGAACAGTTGCATAAAATAGGAGTACTGCAGAAAAAATATGTAAATGAATCTAATATGAATGCACAATCAGTTCTTTCTGTGTTTAGAGCCATTGTATTTTAATGTTCTGAAAGAGAGCCAGTGTTTCTTTCTGGTCAAAGTTAGCATCTATTTGTTTATTTTTTGTTTATTTAATCTATATTTCCATATCTGCAGTCATCTCCATTTAGTTATAGGTAGTATAGTAATAAATACGTTTATTAAGCTTTTCTGGTACCGTATATCCCAACTTTACTAACAGTTTTAATATGGATTTCCATATGAATGAGCTGTCTATAGGCGAAATGTTTATTAAACCACATCCATTATACAGTCACAGACTTGCTCAAAGCATGTACCTCATAAAGGTGTAGCTTACTGTGTCATAGCATATACCCAGTAATAATAATAATGTGATGTCATACAGACTGAAACGGTGTGAATGTTATTTACCCTTAATAAAGGGCTCCACGCCAGGGTGGTGTTCTTTCAGGCTGTGAATAAGACACACCATTTTCTAGTGCTGTTTTTCAGCGTCATGCTGTGGGATGCTGGTGAACCCTGCTACCAAGTTCAGCTGGTCCTCAAGCGTCCACCTCCTCCCCCAGCATAGCAAGGGTTCCCTCCAAAGCAGCCCTCCCACACACACACACACACACATACACACACACACACAGAGCAGGGGAAGGACAGGCTACATGAGGAGCCAACTAGGCACTGACTGTTACATGTTAAACAGCCGTGAGACCATATTGACCCTTTTCCATAAACTGATCCGCAGCTGCAGAGCATCGCTCCATTAATCGTGGCAGGGATTTCTCTGACATTAAACTGGCCCGCTACTTATGATTATACGACCAACGGATGTGCTAATGCTTTGTAATCTGTTTTAATGTCATCAGGATTTTACAGCCAAAATTGTATTAGTGACTAGTAAATTTTGTAAAATAAGGCAGAATTTCTGGTAAAACAAATGTGAGATCTACTGTAGTATCCATGAATTAAAAATGTAAAAAAAAAATAAAAATACAAAATGCACAATGTTATCTATAAGAGTAATTGCAGATGCGGGTGCTTTGTTGAATTTTCTTTGGTCAAAGAGTGAACAGCGTTAATTTTACAGTCTCATTTGGGGACCGTCAGATCCACGAGGGTGCTGGGGTGTTGCCTTCAGTGCATGTGATTATAAGTGCTAATAAACACATACTAACCTTGACCTGAGCAGGCAAGTGCAGACACTCTCATTTGACTAATTCTGTTGTCACTGTGGGTGGCTTTTTGGGGACGCTGCTTCCCTGCTGTGCTGCCAGCTTTGGTCGGCAGCAATCAGGGAGGGCTGCTGAAAAAGCCATGCAGAAGACAGGGACACCTGCCACTTTCATCAATGGGCCGATTAAAGTGCAACTTTTGGGGGATGTGGGGGGGGGTGGAGGGCAGCATAGATTTGGTGAAGGACTACAGCAAAGCCAGATGGAGAGCTGCTGCGTTCTCTGGTTTGGGGAAACATCCTGATTAGACTATTTCTCTACTCACCCACAGACACACACACACACACACACACACACACACACACTAGCATAACCAGCAAATGTAACCAAGTTAAATAGTTTTTGCATTTTTAGTTTTTTCATTGCAGTCACAGATTTTTATTAAATTGAGTTTTCCCTTATGAAAAGAAGAGGGATTCATCATAACTTACTTTGTACACTGATTTAAAGTATTTGTTCAGTGGCCTCTTTATTAGGTACTCCTGGGTAGTACCAGGTAGGACCCCCGTATATCTATTAGAAACACTTCAATGTTGACGAGTTGTGCATTCAGAGAAGCCTTTCCACACATCACTGTTGTACTGAGCTATTATTTTTGCACTTGTGGCCTTCCTGTTAACTTTAATAAGTCTGGCCATTCTCCTCTGACCTTTATCATTAATAAGGTACTGAACTGAATTCTTTTCTTAAATCACACCATTTTCTGTAAACTCTAGACATTGTGAAAATCCCAGGAGAGCAGCTGTTTCCGAGATACTGGAACCATCGCATCTGGCAATAACAATTGCACTTAGATCATGCATCTTAGCCATGGTAATGCTTAATCAAACAGTAACTGCACCTCTGGATTCTCTGTGCTGTAGATATACAGTTGCAGCCACATTGCATTGCATTCTATTCTATTCTATTCTATTCTATTGCGTGATTGGCTGTTTGTAGAAGCAGACTGTTTGTATGCACAAGCAGGTGCACCTAATAAAGTGACCACTAAATAAACATGCACCATTACTTGAAGCCAAAAATCGAACTGCCAGAGCAGATCTGAAATCGCAATGCTGTGAGCTCATTTTATTTTTTGATATTTTTGCCTCAATATCTCATCAAAATGTAGATAATTTCTCAGGGTGAGTGTTGCAATAATTCAGTCCTCAGTACCTACTCATCCACCTCCTCACGCATGCATGCATGCACGCACGCGCACACACACAGTTTGTAATTATATCTTTGTGGGGACTCTCCATTCATTCCTAAACTCTAATTCCAACATGATCCCTACCCAGCCCTAACCTTGACCATAAGTAACCAAACAAAATATGAGACTTGGCATTTTTACCTTTTTGATTGCATTCATAGATCTTTGTGGGGACTTAAAAATGAACCTCACAATGTAATGTAAACCTAATCCACACACACACACGCACACACACGCACGCACACACACACACACACACAACCCAGCACAGAAATTAATTGCAACTAGATGAAAAGATAAAAAAATTTCCTGATTGCGATAAGTCAAATCGGTATAATTAGGCTTATGAGATAAGCTATATAACGCTAGCGACACTCTTTTCATATTAGTTTTGTGAAGATATTCTGATTTGAAACGACGGATAATTAGGAATTAAACAAGATGCTACAAGCACTTTCCGTTTGCTGACAGAATGTGGAAAACACAAGTTCATGGGAAAATGTGATTGGAAGCTCCACCCCCACGTCAAATGGGGCAAATCGAATATTACAGTGGAGAAATTACAAAAGCAGTGGTTTTAAATAGATTTGACTAATGAAATAAGAGGCAGTAGCTGAACCAGTAGTTTTACTAGTGGTTCTTTAGTACTGTACTATGCCAGAGCATCTTCCTACTGCTGGGCCGGCGTTAGGTGACAGGGACCCGGAACCCTATCCCACATAGCCAAGGGCTCAGAGCAGGACATCCTAGAGAGGATGGTAGGTCATCAGAGGACATACACTAGGGAGAGATGAACCATCTAAAACGTCATTATACCGATGTAGGGATCTGCTGGAGATGGGGAGATCATACCAATGCCACACACATACAAAGACGAGGGAGGATTCAAACCTGTAACTGTGGACATGAGCAACCTCAGCCCTGAGCTACTGTGCCATACTAATCAGTCATATTAGTGCAATACATTTATTCCTCAGTGAGAACCTTCTGGTGCTCATGGGATATTGCATGCACTGAATAGGCCAAGAGAATCTAGACTTTGGTTCTTCAATAACACACTGGTCCTCTTGACAAAGAACTTGACCCTTGAAATAACTCAACTCTCTTGTCAATCCACATTCATTTTGGACAGAACCCCCAAATAAAGAGTATACCAAAGTAAGGACAAGATAACGGAAAAATGATTATAAACAGAGAGAAATTTCAAATGGAAATGCCCTAAATAATGAGAGTATGGCTGAGACAGTGTTCTATAAAGAATAACATGCAGCTGCATATCTAAATAAAAAAAAATGGCCCCATGTCAAAGCTGCATGCGTTTTTAGGGTATGAGTACTGCATCAGTACAGAAAAGTCTTGCTCTTAACTAACACATGAAGTCCTTCCCCTGTAAAGTAGCACACCCCCTCTAAGAAACCCCTTAAAGTGCTTGTGCAAGATATTCTCAAAATGGGGGCACCCTAGAGGAAAGATGCCCCGTATTTGAAGTGCTCCCTATCTCAAACCTACCCCCCCAGGCTCTTGCCTGAAGGTGTTGGATGGCTCTCAGGAGATTATTCCTTTAGCAAATCATGACATTAAAAAAAAGAAAATTAATATATTAAAAACTAGGAAAAGTAACCTGGCAGCAAAATCCAAATATGCAAAAGTCTCAGGGAAGTCAGAAAAGGGGACAGACTCTGGAATATTTCCCATAATCCTCCTCAGAATCGTTGCATAAAAATCTATTTAAAATGCAGACACTGTCTTTGAACCCACAGTAGAGATGTAAGTGTGCCATTTCAGCATGTATGAAAACGGCTGTCTGATCAATTTGTATCGCTTGTGGTTATACAGTAACAAGCCATTCTGCACGTAGGCAACAGAATGACCGCTGGCCAGAAGATGACCCCGTGCAGTGACCTCCGAGGAGACCCAAGCTCCGCGGTCTGGTGACGCTCCTTTGCGCTAAAAATACCAGGAGCCTGGTGACAGCGCCTTTCTATACGGCCTCCAGCCTGCAGCGATCTGCCGTAACCAGCTGAGAACACAAAACAGGAGCCTCCTTCCTCTGTTAATCCACGGAGCGCATTTCTGAGACGGAGGTGCGTTGGTGGTGATCTTTTTGTCCTACATAGCTGAAGGTTTTAGATTATGTATAGATGAAGTACCTTCTTTTGTCTAGACATAGTCTAGACCAAAGCAAAAATATATATCTATACGGAAATAATTGATTCGCGAAGGTGTTAATGCAGCGTATATTTTATGAAGGAACGCAGATGCCTGCGTAACACAAGCTGACGACCATGGCTCCATGTAAGAATTACAAAACGGAGCTAGCATTAAATTAGTTTTAATACCGACACGCAAAGGAACATAATGCGAGACAACCAATTTTAGATTCGGTCTTTTATGGTGGGTAGGACTCTATTTTTAAACTGTTCATGGTCGGGGTACAAGAAAGCTGAAAAAACGTAATTATAAAAACTATCCAAGCCTAGCATAAAAACTGCTGAGAATCCCTCCTACTAGCACACAGCAAGACTCTCATTGTTAATGCAATTATTCAGAGGCGGTAAACAGACTCAAATTCATATTTTTTAAATTACTATTACTTTTTCGTGATTCTCAAATAGGAGAGCCCAGGTGAATAGTGGAAATGTTACGTTTATTAGAAATAGGATGTGTATCCATAGAAGCTAATCGAGTAAGGTTCAAGTGAGAGCAGGGCATGAATTCCCAGCATGAATTCCCAGTTGCCACTGGCTTCCTTGCTCCTCACCGGCCATTTTAATCCTCATTAAATGGAGATGAAGCTGAACGTAAATATATGCATCTCCACATAAGTGAATTCAAACCTCCCCCTGTATGTTTCACATATTAATTAGCTGTAAAAAAAGTCAGGAAACATATTAAGTATTTGCAGTGTCAGAATGCATGCATTAACAGCACAGGCAGCTGTTCAGGTAAATGAGAGTTCTCTGTGTGGGTACATTTCCACTTCACTGCTTTGATTCATTGGGTTTTTGCCAAAGCCATTTTTAAAAAAGTAATATGTGGGCCATGATAGCTGCACCCATATCCTATATAGCTATTTCCCTCTCTGAAATAAATTCACATGCAGGGCCTGGTATGCACCTTTCCCTGTAAATAAAACAATGCAAAATAAAGCCATAAAAGAATAATTATGTGAGTTCACTTATGCAAATCTGTATATAACGATGTCTACCAACCTTTAGGCGTAGTTCACGTCAGTAGATGTGGGATTTAGACATAGATTGTAAGGACAGTTTGTGCAGATTGAAGAAATAAGACATGGCAATATGTTTTTTGGGGAATGTATATAGTTGAGAACAACCACTAGTTCAGGGGTAGGGGAGTCATCCTCTAGGGGGCATTGCTGAGTCTTACACTGAAGGGTTCCAGATTCTGGTGTTTCCAGGGTGTTGATATCCATTGTACAGATATCATAAATCACCTAGATGGGTTTTACACGCCTGCCCGGCTGGTTTCAGAGTCTAACTCAGCGTGTAAACCGAGAAGATGCGTAAACAGGCAGGCCGAAGGCCCCGACTGCACGAAACGTGGCGGCGCAGAGGCTACGACAGTTACTCAGAAACAATGCGAAGGAATGGAAAGAAAGTGTAATGAACTGAGGCTGCTTTCAAACAAACATTTGGGGAAAAAAACAAACAGGCATATGTTATGGTGATATAGGAAAGTCACATTGATGGAGCGTACTGTGCATCTTCATTCCTCTTCAGACATAATGAATTGTGGGGTGCAGATGGAAGCATTGGAATGCAACAGAAGCCATTTTGACAGGAACTATTATGACACTTACTTATTAAGCGAGAACAAGTTACAAATGCCTTGTTTTTAATCTCATTCCAATGAAATATTTGATTTGAGGTTTTACTGTTGCTTATGCTTGAAGGATTCCTGGACAGGAATGAGTACAGAAGTATAATGATGGTAATCCTAATCTTAACACAACATTAGATTAATGTTACCCACAGGACGTCTGTCACAGAAGTGTTACACCAAATCTGCGGGTTATACATGTGACCTTAGAGCAATAATATGGGGCGTCTCAGCCAGGAGATGATGGCAACCATCTGTCTCCTAAGCTGAGCAAAGTATATCAAACAGTGTCTGGTCCTGCATAGAAGAATACCATGAGAAGGGGAAATGAAACATAATAGGAGAGCAATTGGATCACAAGCCCACAGTTAATTAAAGCGGCAGAGATAACCTGCTACTTTGGGTAAGTGAAGATTCAGCCAGCATACTAATACTGGCTGCTCATGCTCTAAGAAGGTATATCAGCGTGTAAATGGAAGGAGGCAATTGCAGCAGTACATGTGTTCAGCAGGGGTCAGGCACTAATCAGAGCAAATGAAACCAACGTGCTGCAAGTCAGAAATCACGCGATTCAAAGATTCAAATTGTCAACTCAGGATGAAACTGGAGTGTTAGTGAGCGGCAACAAGGGGTCCGAGTCAGCATAGGTGATCGTGAAGCTTGACAGTGTCAGGGCCTTAACCTATGGATATATACACTCACCTAAAGGATTATTAGGGACACCTGTTCAATTTCTCATTAATGCAATTATCAAATCAACCAATCACATGGCAGTTGCTTCAATGCATTTAGGGGT
>JAODLC010000015.1:20743366-20756241 GCA_026781145.1 Hippopotamyrus pictus | reverse complement strand
AATAGAGCATCTTTGGGATGTGGTGGAACGGGAGCTTCGTGCCCTGGATGTGCATCCCACAAATCTCCATCAACTGCGAGATGCTATCCTATCAATATGGGCCAACATTTCTAAAGAATGCTTTCAGCACCTTGTTGAATCAATGCCACGTAGTATTAAGGCAGTTCTGAAGGCAAAAGGGGGTCAAACATCGTATTAGTATGGTTTGTACTGTTAGAAAAATGGCCATAGTATATTATAGGACTGGCTGAAATATGATACTAATACCAACATCGCATGTTGCACACGTGCAATTCTTACATTGCTAGTCAGCTAGATTAAGATCAGGCTTTTTCTTACCATCAGTATCTGACCAGCGCAGGAAATTAAGGTTTCACTAAAACATTTTTACTCTGTGTATGACTATGGCAAATTGTTGAATTATGTTACTATGTTGAACTCATTTTTTTGTTTTATAAATACCCCAATATTTATTATAATAAAATCACAATGCAATACTTAGAAATTTTCCAGTACTGTGTTGTCCTACTATATTATACAAAGTACTTTTTTCTTTTTATGCTATCCTGATTTCTGGTTCTTCCAACCAGGTTGTAGCTAAAACTTGGGTCACTGCATTTGTCTATGCATCTATTATTTATTTATCTATCTGTTGTCGTTTTCTGAGTCAGAGGCAGGCTATTTGTATAACTGATCGACAAAGAAAGTGTTTCAAGTCCCACACCAAAGTACAGAAATACCCGACTGGCACTTCGGCTACTAGAGCTTTTGCTATTGGCTGTTTTGGTTTCCTGTTTCCTTTCAGTTGTCAGAAGCTGTTATGCTGGTCCTGGATAAATCATATGTTTGGAACAATCAGGTTTTGCTGTGTTTCCTGTTGCAGTTTAATGAGTGCAATCAACATTTAAATTTGAAGGAAAAAAATCATTACAAAAAATCTTGATCTCAATTTTAAGCAAAAAAATTGTGGTTCACATTTTTCTCAGAATTGTGAAGCCCTACATGTCAGGCTTGAGGCCTTGAGGCACCTGCGTCTCACATGTTGTCAGCAGATCCTGCTGGCTCTATTTGTCGCTGGCCTCAGTCTGGTTCGAAGCAGAACTTCTCTAATACTTAGGAGAGAAGGAAATGTGATCCAGGCATGAATGAATCATCAACACCACTATCCCAAATCCATTCAATAGATTAAAATACAGTAGCTGCTCAATGGATTTGAACCCCACCTCTGCTCTGCTCTGTGCCTGTGGTGTTTTACATGGGTTTTTACCCCAATACTTTGGCTTCCTCCTGTAAACAAGCGAGAAACAGTTATAGTGACCTGGTTTCTGTAAATCGCCATATTGTGTATGTGGCTTTCTGATGCACTGGCATCCCAGCCTCGTGCCCTGCGCTGTCTGGCCACCTGTGATATATTACCATGTGATGGCTACTAAGAGCAATAGATCACAAAATTCACGGTTTGGATGGTATCATGGCTTTTGTGCCACGGATCACAATATTTGTCAGATAAAAAGAAAAAGGGAAACATATCTTTGCTTTCAACTTATTACTTAAATAACGTAAAGAACACTTCAAGTAAGGAACTTTTAACGTGCCCCATTCACATGAACACAACTGCTTTGTTCGTATCCTTTCACAGCAAATCTGCATCGTGTGGAAGTCGATAAAGTCCATCCATCCATCATTATCTCTGGCTTAGGTCAAAATCACCACTTATTTTTCTCATGATCTCAACATGGTCAAAGTTTCATTTTCTTGACATCGCAAAATAACAAAAGTCGTAATTAGACACAAGAAAAGTATTTGACAAGAGAAACAGGAAAGCAGATTCCACTACAAATGCCAAGGCTAATGCTATTGAATCTGTGCATTCCTACCGAAAATGTAACCCTCCCCATGTGCTACACGTAAGGGGGGACTTCACCCTGTTCTGAGAGATGAATTTCAAGTCTTGAATACATGTCCTTTATGAACATCCGTAGCACTGATATTTAGGGAATTATTACTTTAAAAAGTAACTGCAGCAGTAAAACGGTATTTCACACTATTACGGTTAAACTGTATTCACATGTACAGTATGGAACCACTGGGAGGAATCTGTACAGATCACGGATCAACTAGATTCTGTCATCTCCCTGCATGATATACATTTCCCTGCAATTTATGTATTAGATAGTCCAGCAATTTAGTTTCGATTGTATGTACATGACAATTTGTCATGCAACATTATGTAATTAAAGCATTAACTTCTTAATGCCACCATGCACACTAAACCCTGAGTACCTACAATTCTAGTTACGTCTGCAGCTCTGAGCTGGTGGCCATACAGTTATGTGCGCCTTTGTTAAATTGTTCAAAACACCACTGAATAAAATGCATAAATCTAGAGCAGGATGGGGAACGTGATCCATGGAGGGCCGGTGTGCGTGTGCGTTGCTGGGATGACCTCTCAATCAGCCAATAATGAAGCAGTGGTTCTCAGCTACGGTCCTGAGGATCCACTGTTATTGGCTGAAGAACAGAAGACTACATGTACTCATGATACCAACATGAGTGTTTCGTAAACTGACTGCTATGAAATACCAAGCAAAACATGGTACAGGTTATTTCAAGTGCAGGTGGAAAAACAGCCCTTTAGATGAAAAAGCTAAGAGGAAAGCTCAGAAGAACCAGAGTGACGGCCACATAAAACCATCTGATTCAAGCTGTGTTGGGCAACACCTGTGAAGCTGTCAATCTATCGCTGTGACTCCACCCACCAATGGGAGTGGCTGGGAATGGGCGACTATGGGAGGGAATTGCACATTACCCACGGAGCACTTCCTCATGCTTCTGATTAGCTTGTGATGCATTTCCATCTGCATTTGCTAACCGCTCCTCTCTGCTTAGTTTCTCTTCATTTTGCACCTTTTTTGTTTTCTCGGTACACTGATCACTCTGAACTCTGACCAGAATGGAGTTTATATAACCAGACTTTAAAATAAATATTATTGGCTTATTTATTTATTTTGCTATTATCATTGAATACAATGACATGTCAAGATCTGTATCCGTCAGCTACATATGTTGTTTTTGTTGGTTTATATTTGTATAATATCTTACATACTACTTGCAGTACAACTAAAGCTGCAGTTGATGAGGACCTTTAGTGAAATTAGGGCCACCTCTGGCTGCTCCTTGTATCTTGCAGCTGCACCCCTAGATTGGGGTGGTAGATTTTGTGGCGTCTCCCTCACGTTGCTCCTCCAGATGTCGTGAGTCTGTGGGGAGCGACACTATGGGCTTTCTAATCCCTAGGGATGAGCTTCTCCTCCAGAGGGAATCGGACTGCTTTTCTCCCAGCCATGTGAGAGCCTCTGGGGAGTTCAATCAACCTTTCTGGCTTGTAGACTCAAACTCAAGCATGTTTATAAGGACCACCATAAACCCGTAATGAATTGCTAGCCACGCAGATCATGGTAGCAGCATCCCATAGATTCATATATACTTGCAATTCAAGACTTTTTCCACAGAAAAAGAGCTTCCTGTCTGTATTTTTGCTTAGTATTTCTCAGCTGAGTCACAGGGCACATAATCTCACAATAGTCAGAGTTTAATGTGACATATTTACTGACGCATTGAGGTCTCTCTGGCACAGGATTGGGGATTGAACCTAATTGCTTCCTCACAGGCTTTATTAAAGATACAAAAGTTGACATCTGACAAGATTTGTTGTTATGGACGCTAACCAGTACCTTGGAAATAACTGTAATTAAAGTTGCCATGACTTTGACCTGATTAGGCACTGAACAATACCACTGCCACTTTTTGACTTCCTAAGGCCAGTGAGCATCTGATGATATATAATATCTCTTGGCAGCCAAGTTAATTATAACATAGCTCAACGCACTGCTGTAGAGAGAAACCATCTGAAGGAATTAAACTTAGGGAGAGCTGTAATCAAACCTGTCAGGTGTATTTTCAGAACAGCCAACAAAAGTCATTAACGCAACACACACACACACACACCCCAAAACATACCAAGTGTACAATAGATTGTCCCTAGAATAACTCCCACCCTGTCTTCTCTGTTCGATATAGTAATTCATAGGAAATATCATTTTGTGTGCCAAGTTACACAGACATTAAGTTAGCTAGATCCTGCTTTCAGTAGTGATGTTTAAGGGGTTCATGATGCAAAATGTTCTGTTCAGGTTTTGCAAACACTGCAAGGAAGGAGGCCCATTGACTGTGTTTTCAGGTACTTGAATACACAGTCAATGTTATAAAACATATCAACTGCACACATGAAGTATGTCATGTATGTGTGACTATGAGGAATGAAGGTGACTAGCACGATTTGCTATGTATCTCATTCATCCTGAATTACGTATCATTTTACACTCATTTAACTTTCACTCGGGGTAAACAGCAGCACCCTTCTGGGACCTACAAGTAATTAGTTAGAAGTTAATCTCCCTTACTGTTACCCACTTACCAGCTGCTACACTAGGATATGTAGTTTTGTTATTAGCTGATAGTCTGGACCGTACTGACAGATATTTATCCGTGGTCCAGAGGAAACCATCATCATACTACCTGTGATATCAGCTACCCATTGGTTCAAAACAGGAATAATGAATCTAGAAACAACTGCGGAATATCTACCAACAGAAAGCTGTAATAAATTAAACCGCTGAAAGATTGTTCTAATTAGCAGTCTGCTCAAGAATGCCTCCAAAAACTGTTTAAAAAGCTCTTTCATATTTTCAGATGTGCTGTTAAACGATCATATGTATTTCCCTGACAAAGAGACCAGCATGCAGTTCTGCCTCCCAGGAGGCTGATGTACTGCTGCATGCTGGGAAATTTGCATCATTGCAATGCACACAAATTGGAAAACATGTCAAATTCAACATCCTTAATATGCAAAGAAGCATTACAGACATTTCAAATCCCCGTCTTCCACATTTTACTGAACTAAACTTTGTTTTTAATATTCCTGAGAGTTTTGTCATTATTATTATTATTATTTTTTTTTTTTTTTGATGTATAAATTTTGTGTGATGTGATTTTTGGCCAAACATGGGAGAAATTTTAAAAAAGCTTTAGACAAGTAACTATAAATCTGCAAATCTGTTTTATATAAAAAGCAGTTTTTAGCTTAAAGTCTGCCTTTGGTTTATCCATAGCTACTTCCCAGGAAGCAGCAATGGATACCCTTGATTGCATACTAATTCACTGCACTGCACTGCACATACACACAAGCTATGAGCAAATTAGCCAAACACCCAATCAAACATGAACTGGAATAAACCCACGCACAGGGAGCATGTGCAATCTCCACAGACAAAGCTGCGATTCAGACCACCTATCCCAAAAACATGAAGCCACACTACTCACTGAGCCTCAGGGGAGATGTGGTTCACCAGTGCTAACTATCTTGAAATCGGTATTGAAAAAATGTAAAAATATGATCAGTTATAACAGTATAACTGGCCTGACCATCACAAAAACCTAGCAAAAGGGTACTATGTATTTTTACACTTTTTTGATGGCTACATTACACTGTTGGTCTTATCTATTTATTATTACTCAACCTTTTTTTTGCTTTACACTTTCCTAAGAACAGTACAACTCTGTTTCATCTTTATATGCCACTGTAATGTGTCATGCTATGATTATACAATTCCTTGGTAAGACCCCACCTAGAATATCGTGTGCAGGTTTGGTCACCATACCTTAAAAAGGACATTGCTGTCTTGGAAAGGGTTCAACATAGGACTACAAGAATGATTCCTGGTCTTAGAGGAATGTCTTATGAGGAGAGTTTAGATGGACTGAGTCTGTTTAGCCTCGAGCAAAGGAGACTAAGGGGGGACATGATCCAGGTATATAAGATTCTAACGGGTCTGGATGCTGTTCAGCCAAATGGCTACTTCAATATTAGTTTAAATACTAGAACTCGTGGCCATAAGTGGAAATTAGCGGGAGAACATTTTAAAACAAATTTGAGGAAGCACTTCTTTACACAGCATGTAGTTAGAGTATGGAATAGTCTTCCTGTTAGTGTAGTGCAAGCTAAAACCCTGGGTTCCTTTAAATCAGAGCTAGATAAGATTTTAACAACTCTGAGCTATTAGTTGAGTTCTCCCCAAACAAACTTGATGGGCCAAATGGCCTCCTCTCATTTGTAAATTTCTTATGTTCTTATGTATCTGCAGTATAACACACTATTTAGACAAAGGTATTAGTATACCTGGTCATTACCTTGCTTTGTACACTGGGGCACAGTCATGCTGGAACAGAAAAGCTCCTTCCCCAAATTGTTCCCACAAAGTTAGAAGCATGGAATTGTCCAAAGGTTTTGTTATGCTGATGTATTCAGAGTTCCCTTCATTGGAACTAAGAAGCCCAGCCCAACCCATGAAAGACAACCCCATATAATTATCCCTCCTCCACCAAACTGTACAGTTGGCACAATACAGTCAAGCAGATAATGTTCTCCTAGCATCCACCAAACCCAGACTCATCCATCAGACTGCCAGACAGAAAAGCGTGACTCATTACTCAATAGAACATGTTTACACTGCTCCAGAGTCCAGTGGTGGCAAGCTTTTTGTATATTACACTTGGCATTGCAGTTGGTGATGTCAGGCTTGCATGCAGCTGCTTGGCCATGGAAGGGAGTTTGTGTTACTTCTAGCCTAGCATGTCCGCCTAATCCTTCTGTCTCCTTTCTATCGTGGCCCTGATGATCCAAGCCTGATGCTTGTTACCCCTTTGCATTTAAGTATCTGTTTGTCTCGTTAGTCCGGTCATTGATGTTGCTCTTCCCGTCTGCCTATGTCCATCACTGTACTCACCATCTTATTTTGACCCCTTACAGTCTCATTTGTTTCACTGCTCCCTTCCAGTTCAGTAAATCTTTTTTGTTTTCCACACGCCTGCCTTTGAGTCCTTGGTCTTTTGCCTCGTGACAGTTTGAAACTCTGCAGTTATTGAGTCAAAAGAGGGTTGGCGACTTTTATGCACTGTGCGCCTCAGCCCCCGGTGACCCGCTCAGTTACTTTACATGGTCTACACTAGCAATAATACCACTTATAGCTGCCCATGGAATATCTACAGTAGCAGGTAAGAAATTTCATGAACTGACTTATTGCAAAGAGGGCCTCCTATGACAGTACCATGCTTGTCCTCTTCTACCACTTCTACCTCAAAAAACGCACTTTACCAGTTTATTTGTTACGTATTTATGTTCATTTATATTCCTATTCTATTTTCTGTGGTGAAAGGGGGATGCCCAAGGTCAGAATTTAAGTGCACAGCGAAACTTGTTTTCTGTGCAGATGACAATAAATCTCTCTATAACTCTATAACTGGAATCCACTGAGCTCTTTAGAATGACCCATTCTTTCACAAATGTTAGTAAACCTGACTGCATGGCCAGGTACTGGATCTTATAGATCTGTGGCAATGGGTCTGAATGAAACACCTGAATTCCATGATTTAAAGGTATGTCCATATAGCGTGGCTGTTACTCTGCATCCCCGTAAATGCTTCAATGGGGCTAATTTACAAACTTTCATACTAATTAAAGAGATATCAAAAACCGTTATCCATCTGACCTAAATATTTGCAAAGATAAAATTTTGACCATCACTCTTCTCTTCTATCCTCATCTATTAATGTAGAATTGCTCTAGTCGCTGCACTTCACTGAATTCGCATCAGGGATTCTTACAGTATTATGGACACTGACCTTAGTCTCCCTTTTTGAATATTCTTGAGCATTATTGTCCTTACTTTCAGTCTTATTTCCCTACCCTGTTTCCCCTCCTCTTCATCTTGCCCCACCTGATGACAGCTCAGTTGAAATCAAACTGTATGGCTCAAAACTAAATCAGGCAATTCATTTTCTGCTAGAAAGGAGGCTGTTCTAAATAGTCCTTTATCTATGATAGCATGTTGCAAATTTTGACTGTCGCTTTATTTTCAATGCTGCTGCATGCAAAATGCAATTTATGTGTTGAATTAATGTTGACATTTTATAACACTGAATGGTAAATTGCACATATCGCAGAATGAAGAGCTCATTTCTTCATGGTTTATTTATAGCCATATAGAGGTGGAAATCATCAGATTCATTCCAGTGATTCATTTTTTTCAAGTTTGTTGAACTTAAAGATTCGTTTTTAGTTGTTCATTGATTAGTCGACTTACAATTTTTATTCAAATGTGGGTGAAATAATAAAAGAAATATATATATACTTTTTAATATATTACACTTCATTTTACTTAACTGAGCATTCAGTACATTTCATTTACATATTTTATATATGATTATATGCCAATGAGCCAAAACATTATGACCATAAAAATGATGTGTATCAAGGACTAGGACACATTAATAAGCTAACATTCAGGAAGTGTAGTGACATATTGAGTGTAGAAGAAAGGGCTGAGTGACCTTGACAAGTGTCAGATCGTTATGGCCAGCCAACCAGGTCAGAGCATCTTTGAAGCAGCAAGGCTTGCAGGGTTCTCAAGGTCAACCATGCTAAGTACCTACTGAGAGCGAAGAGCCACCATCCACTGACAGGGTGTTGGATGGGTAACAACGCATTATGTGAAAATGCTGCATTATGTAATAACTTAACAGAATGTAACAAATTGAATGAAGATATTAATGATGATGATGATAGGGTAATGTTGCAATATAAAATTATAATGTAGTCTATAAATTTGTAACATTTTGTCGAGTTATTACATAATGTTGAATTATTACATAATTCATTGTAAAAGGGTGACATCGATGCAAGATGTGAATTCCTGTGTGCTACAAAACAGGACTACTGTACTTTAAATGGCAGATAATTTCCCTGTGAATTTCTTCTACATTTAACAAGTCGACTACAAGTATCGAATGCTGGCTTATTGTATAATATATCCTAGAGCTTGTTGCACCCTATTTCTACAAGATAGTCAAAATGATTCACTTCTCGTGGAGGTGGTCATGATGTTTCAGCTCATCACTGTATATTACACTTCATCATACATTATAGTGCTCATACAGTGCTTCAGATATCACTGTACCAGGGGGTGAGGTGATCACTTTTTAGTGGTGAATGAACGAATGAAATGAACAAAATGGGGGTAGCAGTTTAGTGGTCAAGATCATATCAAGATCATTTCAAAAGAATGAATGGTTCATGAACGAT
The DNA here is from genome assembly GCA_026781145.1 of Hippopotamyrus pictus. Taxonomy (NCBI): domain Eukaryota; kingdom Metazoa; phylum Chordata; class Actinopteri; order Osteoglossiformes; family Mormyridae; genus Hippopotamyrus; species Hippopotamyrus pictus. The sequence continues at coordinate 20,747,042 of JAODLC010000015.1, read as the reverse complement.
GCAAGTCTAATTGCTTTGCTTCAGCTTTAACTTTATGAGAATTCTCCACAACCCTGATATGACAAAGCACAGATTGATATATTAATTTGATTTATTCATCTGTGCTTTGTTCATTTATTAATTAATTTCTAGGTATGGGAATAGCCTTTCTAATATATCTGTGGTAGAACTTTCTGCACTGCAAACAGTGCACTTGCAGGAATGATTAAAATTGTGGGTAATATCTGAACCAGGAATCAAGCCCTGAAAATGATATATCCATCCGATTTTACATAGCTAATTATCTCAGAGTCATGCAACGAAGGAATGTGAGACCATTGCAGGGATTCTGCACAAAATAAAGCCTATTGACAGACACCGATGTTCCTGGACCCTTTGTCTCTGGGCTGACTAATGTAGCTGGAGGGGGATCATGGTAGCAGCACACAATGCCTGAAGGTGTCAGGCCGGGGTGAAGCCTCTCGTTCTACCCCACTGCTGCACCCACTGAGCTAGCACACGATTGGAAAGGCTCGCATTTCAGTAAAATCCTCTATCCTGCCTGGTGGAAATCATTATGCCTCTTCGTGGTTTGATATGCTATGTAAAATTTTTATGTGATAGCAATGTCAGTATAAAAGTATAATAAACTTCCTGATTTATGAAGCTTTGCGATTCCATGTTTTGCTAGGTATGTTTTTTTAAGCAAGATGTTTTTCATGCATTTTTTAAATTAGTAAGATGTAGAATATATTTTGAGAAAGTAGAAATAATCTTTAGGTACAGCTCCAGGCGGAACTTGATAACTGTTTTTAAAATGAATAATGTTTCAAGTACTGTGTCTGAGCAGCTGAAAACTGACATTAAGTTGGTCAGCAGATAAAGGATAAATCTGTAATAAGGACACAGCGGGAACTGGTGAAAACCACACATAAACACATATATGCAACGCTGGCTGTAACTCTGACTTCTTTAAAAATGAAGCAGATCAACCCTCCAGCTACTTCTAAATCAAGTGGTGAAGTCTGGAGGGCCTTCCCTGATTGGCTGCTGGTGGAAAAAAAATTACAATATTCCATTTCAAAAGGGCTGCCAGCAATTCTGTGCAAAACAGCCTAAATCCATTTCTTCTGCAGTCATGTTTTCAGGGAAAATCAGTGCCCTGCATTTTACCTGTCATTACAATTACTAATCTGTGGCTTTATTAATGATCGAATATCCATTGTAAACAAAAATCCAATACGAATTTGTTGATCAGATTGTTACATACATTAGATTTTTATTATTGTTTGGAAGGAGAGAGATGTTTTAAAGATTAATGGTTGTGCCATATGAAATCCTTGCAGAAGCATATAATATGTATGAGATTAACTTTCAGTGCATATCAAAGTAAAAACCTGAATAAAACAAAGCGACACTTTCCCTTTAAGGGAACTAATTCTGCCTTGTCTTCCATCAGACTGACAGGCTATATCACTTCAATAAACCTGTCTGCTCAAACTTACCGCTCTCCTTCTTGCATTTAATTTAAACAGCTGTTCCCTGTCGTCACAGACAGCATCTCCACAGATGTGGTTCCGAGCACAAAGTTTTCAAAGTGGCATGGACTGGGAGGGGAGGGGGGTGTGGCCCAGTCTCCGGAGTGACAGTCACAGGCGCAGGGATTCCCAGCTCCGCAACACACCACAGCTCCCTACATTCTTACACCCTCTCTCTCACTCTCTCTAGTACATGCCAAGCACATTAATATCTATGTAATAATTATTATAACAATTTCCATTGGTTGGTTAGTAGTTGTTGATAAAAAACTTAAAAACCCAAAACTCAGACAACAGGCAAGAAACAAAAAAGAAAAAAAAAAAAGTTTTTATGCCAAAAAAGACAGAAAAGGTGCTTCTGATGATGGAGCTTACTGACAATGTTGGTTTTGCAGAAGTTACAGACTTTTTGGGGACATTTTGTGAAAACTCTGTGAAAGGTAAATACACACAGACTGCTGATATACTCACCGAAATAACGGCACAGAGTAGGCAGGCTCACTGCCACTCAAGAGTGTTGTGTGACATGTAGAAGACAGTGGACTGTCATATCACTATGGAATGGGGCTTTCTTTTTAAGAATATGCAGTATCTAGGTATATCAATAATACATTAAAACCAAGGTATAGCACAATGCAAAATACATACAACATAGTGCATCAGTAATAACTAGTATGTAATATAATATAATATAATATAATATAATATAATATAATATAATATAATATAATATAATATAATATAATAATACAGTATGCTTCTTCTACACTGGCTTTGGGTAACAGGTAAGATCTACCTGACTGCCCCCTAAAACAAATTATAAAAAACAAAGAGAAACACGAAAAAAAATAAGTAACAATGTGGGCAGGTGTATGGGCAGGTCTATGGGCAGGCGTATGGGCAGGTGTATGGGCCGGCCACTGGACTGAGTTCACAGTGAGGTGTGGAAGCGTCCTGCTTGGGATAACAGCAACGCAGTAAAGGGGAAAGACACTCACACCGAGAACAAAAGTTGACAAGGGGAGCATGTACAGTGTTTAGGCAGTTTCAATGCATTTGATGCACTGAAGCACCCCCACTCTGTGAAGTATCAGTAAGGCATCCCTGCTCAGTGAAGAATCAGTGAAGCATCCCTACATGGTGAGTGTCAGTGAAGCATCCCTGTTTGGTTAATGTCAGTGAAGCACCCCTACTCAGTGAAGTATCAGTAAGGCATCCCTGCTCAGTGAAGAATCAGTGAAGCATCCCTACATGGTGAGTGTCAGTGAAGCATCCCTGTTTGGTTAATGTCAGTGAAGCACCCCTACTCACTGAAGCATCTCTGAAGTGTCCTTGCTCAGGGAGTATCAGGAGGAATTCCTGCTCAATGAGTATCAGTGAAGCATCTCTGTTCGGTTAAGTGTCAGTGAGGCATTCCTGCTTGGTAAAGTATCACTGTAGCATCAACCATCGACTTCCTTGACAACGCTGCTAAGTAAAGCAATACTAAAGTGCCCCCACTCAGTGGAGTATCAGTGGAGTGCCCCCACTCAGTGGAGTATCAGTGGAGAGTCCCCACTCAGTGGAGTATCAGCGGAGAGTCCCCACTCAGTGGAGTATCAGTGGAGTATCAGCGGAGAGTCCCCACTCAGTGGAGTATCAGTGGAGAGTCCCCACTCTGTGGAGTATCAGCGGAGAGTCCCTACTCAGTGGAGTATCAGTGGAGTGCCCCCACTCAGTGGAGTATCAGTGGAGAGTCAGCACTCAGTGGAGTATCAGTGGAGTGCCCCCACTCAGTGGAGTATCAGTGGAGAGTCACCACTCAGTGGAGTATCAGTGGAGTGCCTCCACTCAGTGGAGTATCAGTGGAGAGTCCCCACTTGGGGGGTTGCCAGTGGAACATACCCACTCTGCGTTTCTCGGTCACCTGAAAATGCAAAGAGAGTGGCGGACAGAGGAGGTACTGGCCCGTGTTTCACCTCGCTGGACAAGCTCGGCGATCAGATGGCATTTCTGCTCGGTTAGGCCCCACGCCAGGGGGCCCTTGGAGACACGCCGCGGACAAACGAGCTGGAGAAGACGGAAGTGGCGCGGCCGGCCGCCGAGAAGCCTCGGAGAGCGCCGACTCGCCGCACGGGCCCAGCCATGAAGCACAGATGCCCCGCGCCGCGCGACTCGCG
>JAODLC010000015.1:20731666-20743266 GCA_026781145.1 Hippopotamyrus pictus | reverse complement strand
GCGACTCGCGGGGAGGTGGGGGCGGCGGCGGGAGCACACGCTGTTCGCCAAGCTGTCCGTGGACACGGCGAGCATCTCGGGCCCCATCGCTGAGCCCGACGCCGCACCGCGAGGGGCCCCACGCTGGTCGAGCACGACACATCGCATCACCAAAGAACCCACACACAACGGCAGTGTCCTTCATGAGGACACTGTACCTTCAGTGTGTTTCATTCAGACTCATCGGGCTTCCGTGGTAATCACTAATGATGGAGAGGACTAGGCTTCCTCCATTTCATTTTTCTTTTTTTTTCTTTTCTTTCACTTTTTGACTTTAACTGTACGAGTTATTTTTTCGTACCGTGTACCCCTGTAAAAGCCTGTGGAACCTTTCGCCAGAACGTCATCTGCAATGTGAGTTTCGGCCACCAGCTGCAGTCTGTTGCTGAAGAACTTGCTTATTCTGTAGCGAGCGGAAAGGCGTTACTTTTCATCGAGAGAAAAGTGAGATCATTTTGCGAGAGCAAACCTCTTAGTTATTAGGCTCATCCATATGGGGAGAACTCTGAGGGATTATGTTAGTGCTGTCAGTGTCCCTGCGCTCCAGGTCGAGTGAAACAAAATCATAATAAAATTAACCAAAAATAAAGTAACCTTGGGAATCTCCTTGATACTCGATAAAAAAGAAAAAGGATAATGACAAAGATAATTTAAATAACAACAAAATGATCAATGACGACATTAAATGAGCGGCAGACCTTGCCACTGGGGGAAAGAGCGGCGCGGCGGAGAGGGGATTTGGGGCTTAGCGGGGGCTTCGGGGGCCTGGCCTGGCATCAGCGTTTGACAGATGCATGAATGGGGAGAGGCTGACGGTGTCTGTGATCTGAGGTGCTGGGAATCCACTGTGAAATGTGCACATATGGTGCTGTTGTACGGGAGAAGATGGAATCCAGTCCCCGGTCTGCGCTGCGCTCCCGTCTGATAGGGATGGGGGCTTGATCACATACACATGAATGATAACATTCCCAGGAACGGGAACAGACATTTCGCCTGGCCTGCACATTTCAACTCGCTCTAATTACAAATTAAAACTCTGTGTTCATTTTCTTTCCACCAAATGGCTGTTCTTATCAGGCAAGAGGAAAATAGGATGAAGTTAGTCTTATAATTATGGCCATCTAAATAAAGTTTAACAGGGGTGGGGATGCTAAAACACTGCTTCTTTGGCGAGCGCTTCTCAGTCAAGGCTGTCGGTGCCTCAACGGCTTTCCTACCTTCATCATGTGCAGCCCCCCACCTCACATTGTCCCGGGCAAACAGCGGGGGCTGTGGCAATGACTCTCCGTGACCCTTTCGGAGGGGTAACTTAACAAAAGCCCCTTATTTCCTGGGTATCCGCCAGGCGTCCAATCGCACGCTGAGATTTCGCCTTCCATTTCCCTCCTCCCCCTACCTGGCCCGGATCACTTCCTGTGTGTAGCCAGCATCCTGGAACGCGGGGCAGGCCGGCTGGAGAGGGCCTTCTGGGAGGGGGCCAGAGTGGCGTATGCAGATGGCACGGCATGGGGAGGGGAAATTGCGCACAATTCAAGATCCTTACAGGCCGCGCAGCAAGGGTGAGAGGAAACACACATGCGATTAAGTGCTTACATCCCTGCAAAGCTCCTCTCGCCTTCCTGTACACAAGATAATTTTGCAGAGGTTATTGTGAAGGCAGGTCACCCTTTTTGGAAGGGGGGTGGGCAATCCAGAGACATTTTAAAGGCTCTTTGTTAACTTGAATCAAACATCCACTTCAAGAGGTAGGAAGCATTTTAATTTGCAACGTTCTAATTCTGGCAAAAACAGACATTTTTTTCAAGTAAAATATTGATCTGTGCAAGAAGCCAATGAGCGGCTAATGGATGTCGTGCTTTGCTTCATGGGCAATGGCCTCTGCAATGCATGTGTAATTTTAAATTTTTGCACACAGAAGCCCCGTTTGAATCACAAACTGCAGCATGTTACTGGGCGTTGTCCAGTTCCTAACTTCAGACCTCCAACAAACTTCAGGCCCAGAGGAGAGATGGATAAGCAGCTAGATAATTAGTAACAGATTAATGGCGGCACGTGAACGAGTCCCACTTCCCAGTGATGGGTAATGAACGAGCCTCTGTTCGCACGAGATGGATAGCGAACAGATGCCCTGCAGTGAAGGACTTCATCAGAAAAAACATTAATGAGTAGTGGTGCCGTATCTGCAGACTGTAGTTTCACTGTCGCCTTACATACAGTGGCGTGAAATGGGCAATGTGGACTGTCCATCACTGCTGTTATGAGAGGAAACATGATGACACTAGATTGTGACTTTAGACTGATATGCTTTTCTTTACTTATTGTTTGTATTATACTAGTGTTAAATGCAGACTTCAGAAAATAATTAGCGTTCTCATTTTCACCTCTTCAGCTTGCACTAATAATGCCCTGGAAGAGGCAGCTTAACTTTAGCTGACAGCATTCAAAGCAAGAACATGATGATCATTCACAAAGAGAATTCAACTTTTACAAAGTTGTCTTTTTTTAGTAACATACACTTAAGGTGGCCGTATACTTCAAACAACGTCTGATCAAAACAAAATCAAACAGGTTGGTGTGAAGAATCTGTCGCACACTGACAACATTGCTGCCACCGTGTTTGTTCTGTCACCCCACAATCCCAGAGGGCACAGAATGATTTTGATGCAGCAGGACCCACAAACAGAGAGTGCAAACACACGTAATATGGTGAGTGAGTGAGTCAATTTTAAAAAGCAGATGACAGCTTTTAAAATTGAAGCTGCTCAGTTTATTAGCAAACATTATTGGTCTAATACCAACAGTGGCACATGCATGGAAGCCAAAAATTGACACGACACAGTTACATGCTAATGGATTCCATGGTGAGCAATTACTGTATGACATTTACAATTAAATATGCAGATAAACATATTAATTTACAATACTTAAAGTGTAGTGTGGTGCAAAGCAACTGCGTAATTAGTCCTGCTGACTGACCTAGTGGTGTTACATTATGTCAGGCAATCGTGGACAGTGCGTGGCATCTGAACAAATGAAAAAGTTTGCTTCGGACAGCTTGTGCAGGCTCTTATGACGTCAATTCTATCAATTTTGTTTGAAATATGCAGATGCCTTTAGTGGCCACCTAAGGTTAAGTACATTTAGCTAGTACCAGGTAGGTTCCAATACTGCCTCCAGAACAGCTTTGAAAGCAGAGGGCTTGTGTGTTCAGAGAGGCCTTGCCACACACCTCTGTTGTACTGAGCTGTTCCTTTTGCACTTCCTGTTAGCTTTACCGAATCTGGCCTTGGTAAAAAATACGAAGAAGGTGGCTGATTCTGAGATGCTGCAACAATCTCGTCTGGCACCATCAATCACACCATGTTTAAAATCGCTTAAACACACATGCGTATGGTTAGACACAGAGCCCGCCCGCATGCTGCATGTATTCAGTTGATTCCGTATGACGGCTGTTTGGAGAAGCAAACTTATTTTCACTTACCAAGACCTACCTAGACAGGAAATACACAAATCACATAATCTTTCACTGCCAGTTTATGTAGTCCAGGACAGGGTGAAATCTAATCAATAGGAAGAGATGCAACTAGTCATCATTGTAAAACACAGACATCCTCTACCGAAGTGAAAAATGCTGAGCTGCCTACACTTATGTCCCAGTGCTTCAGTCCACCCGATCTCCATTTCTTCCTGTGTCTGACATGCTCAGAAGGGCAGCCGTGCAGCCCTGTGCAGGACGCGTTGTGGTTGGCGTACAGCAGACACAGGTGGCGATTCTCACAGAGGCCATGCGTCTGATCTCGCTCATGAATAACGGCGTGTGTTTGAATCACCGCCGCGGGGGCAGTGGCTGCCCCTGCTGTCTGCTGGCCCTCAGTGAGATTATTTAGCCCACCCCCCCAAGCTCAGGGCTGATGCCTTGTTTGTTTCTTCAGGAGTTCTGCAATTTCTCGCTGATGTTCCCTACAGGTTTAAAAAGCAATCTTGCTTTTCGCTGCAGAAATTGCCCATCTCTTCTTATTTAAAGCTGGTGTTTTGCTAATGCCTTTACATTAAGACATTGAAAGCTAGGGAGACTTTCCTGCAGCGCATCTGTTTGTGTGCATTGCTGCATTTGTGTATGCATCAGAATGACAGCCTGCTTTCTGCTGGCCTGTGTCAGTATAATGAAACTGCAAATGTAGCTCACTAGACAAAAAATAACACTGTACAGAGCCTACACCAGAAATTGCACCAGTGCATTGATTGATAACAAAATTGTTCCAGAAAAACAGGGTCTTGTATAAATAAGTGTGGTTTCCATATGAAATAACATACACACATACTTTATTGTATGTGTATATAGTGTATGTAAGTGCATATTCTGTTATCCAGCCACAGAAAATGTACTAATGTATGAAAATTGATGTTTTGCTCTCTTTTCTGTGCTGATCAATTTTATGGCAAGTGCTGAAAGGCTGGCTGACATTAATCCTTGTTATCTGAACATCATGTTCATTAATACTTCAGAGTGACAAAGACAATAAGTCTGTTACATTCAGACCATTTTTGTGCTGAAACCAGTGATGGATGGGAAGCCGAATTCCGTGTGTGAATAGATTCCTTAAGCGCTGACGGCTTGGACAGTGGAGAGCACATATTCTGGAAAAATCCACAACGTTTCTGTATGTTTGTCTGAACTTCACAAAGCCAGAGGTGCTTCTTTCACCGTTTTATTGAAGGCTTCTTAATTTTGTGACCAGGAGCATTGAGCCACGTATAATTCACCTCAACAGACACTGCGAGCAGAGATCCTCAAGCACTCAGATCAATAGCGGTGAAAAATGTATATGGTCAAAATCCTTTACAAGTGCTATCAGAAGCCTGCTTGCACATCCAATCAGGTCTGTTAGTGTTTTCCATGACTAGGGTGGGATCATTCAGAATACACAGGATGCTCAGAATGAAGAACAAGGCTGCTGCTCTTTTCCATTTGTGCAACTTACATTATCATTACTGCAGAATGCTAATAGCCAGTTGTACACACACCACATTACATTTTATTCAGATCATTTAGGTTTATTTCTGTTTTGTGTTTTGTCTTCCAAGAGTCATGGCAGGTTATGCCACCGAGCATTAAGTACAATGGGCAACTTTGTTTAAAAACATGCGTGTGACTAAAATATAATGTAAAAAGTACCAAGGTCATGGCAGATGGTGTCCTATGAAAAATCTTGGAACAAAAAAAAAAACTCCATAGGACAACATGAGAAGAGGAGATTGACTGGATGGAGGGGAATTTTATACAATACTTCATGAAGGGTCTGGTCTGTTTATGACATCACTTCCTGTTCATATATTGCCCACCAGGAAAGATATACTCTCTGTCATAGTCAAAGTCAAATTATATTTAAGAAAAGAAAAAAGAAAATAGAAAATAACTAAAGTTATGAGGTGGTGAGAGATGGACGGAGGAAGAGGTTAAAGACCGATGGAAACGACTATAACTGTGACTCTCGGGCAGAAAGTCCCTTTGAATTGTAGGTGTCCCCATTAAGCAGATCTGCCCCTCCGCTTCCATAGCGGGGACATGTTCAGTGGCAGGCAGTGACGATCAGTAAGTAAGTGCTCAGTCATTTAAAGACAGCATCTTGCACCCACTGTTTAATTAGGGACCTGTGAGGTTTATAATCAACACTAAAAGATGTGCCACTGCGATGAAGCAGAGATCCATAACCGCTTGTCAGTTAAACATTAACAGCTCCCCAACAATCAGCCTTATGCTCGCTTTGGCACCTCATTTCACACATTGTCAATAGTCGGCAGACCCACTTCATTTATGTCATGTAAACATTATATGTAACTGTAATATATACTATACCTACGTACTGGATGGGTCATGAAGTACAATAGGATGTGGTTTCTTAAATGGCATACCGCAGCGGAATATGTGGTGCAAATTTTAAGCCGCACAAGGGTTCAGTCATTTCTGGATCTTGCCTCATGAAGAACCTGAAGTAAATCACCAATCAAATCACAAGACAAAGTAGCTAAATTTACACCTCACATATTCATTTCAGGGACCCAGTCAAACCTCTGCTTTCTTCCTGAAGGTGTTGTCAAGGCCGATCGACAAGCTCCTCTGCATGTCACGCTCAACGGAAAACCAGTCGTCAGCATTATAGAGCTGAACTTCAGACTCAGTGTAACTATTTTGGGGGTCCATGCTAAATCAGATGTTTAAGGACCTTTTTTAGGACAAAATTTCCATTCCTTTCAAACACTTTATGACCTCTGCACACCGTTGCTGCATGGTGTTTATTCCGACTCTGCAGCAGCTGTGCTTAAAGCGCGATCGGACGGTAACCTGGAAGACTGACAGTGAAGCTGAGCTTAAGAGTGCTCTAGATCTACACATTTTGCCGCAGTGGCCATAAAATGCACACAGCCTGAGTAAGCACCGTGTTTCGGTGACAGCTATGACATCTATGCAGGGTGGATTCCCCCGTTAGAAACTGTGCCTGGAAGTATCTGCGTACCAGCCATGTTCTTAGGCAACAAGCTATCCATGATTATTAAACCAGCTTGAAGAAATCAGCTAAGCAGTGGCTGCCAGGCTTATCCTCCCCACAAATTTCCCTTCTTCTTAATTTTTGCTTCCAAATAGGGATCTTCTAGTGGTTTGTGTCTATCTACTGAGCTGGCGAACTCCAAGATCAGTCATCCATTAACTCCATTGGCATCCGTCTGTCATCTCCCTTGTTTTTGGAGCATGATATTCATGACAGAGCTATTTGTATTTCAACTCTGGGGAGTGTTACTTTAGCCACTCAGCATAGTGTTACTTTCGTCCATACAGTATGCATAGGGGTCCTCTAAGACAGTTTTGTATGGTAAATCATCAGGTATATAGTAATTAATGAGGCTATTAGTGTGTCAGTTATTGGAAATATTATTGTATTTCGACTAGGGGTCCAATGAGAAAGAGGACTGGTCTGTAAAGCTGATGTCTACAACCTTGCCATCTTCATCGAAAATGCATTCTGAAATATCTTCTTTGCTGCATCATAATAAGAGTAAGTGACCTGTTATTTTTATGTAAATGAAGTATTTACACACTGAGTAGATAAATTACCCCAATGTACAACCGTTTATTACAGTACAATATATATTTTTTTTTGAAAATGACTGAAATTCATTTAATATGGAGAGAGTTTTTAAGGAAAGAAGGCCATGAATATAATTAAAAGCACCACTAAGAATGTACTCTACTCTGTGTAGTACCCAACCGAACAAAAAAAGAGGAAAAACAGCCATAATTATTTTATTATCATGTCAAATTAACTATAGAAACCTATGACTACAAGCAATTATTTCTTTGAACCTACACTGTTGTGTAATTTCAAACCTAGTCAGCTTAATCATGTTTTGATATTTCCTCAGCACTTTTGTCTGTGATTTAATTCATAGATTATAAAAGCAATTATTTTCCCAACTACATGATATTTCTTGATTAATGCTGAGAATAGAGGCATTGGAGCAAAATAAAGTTAATGTCTCGTGTTGCTTTGCTAGTGCTGATCCTTCCCCTAACCAGCCATCTGGGAGGCTGCATTCCATGTACTTTAGCTTCATAGTTTTGTGAAACACTCACTATTTCACTGTTTTGCTTCCCTACATTTAATTGACTGGGTGGGATTTCACACATATGGACAGAATACGTTAAAATTATTGACCCAATACTGTAATGCACCAGTCTGCCTTTGCAGAACATTAATGCAGACATTGCATAGCATAGCAATGTGATATTTGCAGTTACCATATTTTAAATTCAATATAACTTTCTCAGTCCAGGAACATTCCGTTTTTCTGACATTGTTACGTGTCACGAGACTTCATGGTCACCTACACGAGGATGTCAGAGCTGTGGTCCTGGCCACCTGTACTGAGGTCACTCTCTAGTGTACTTTCCAGTTTCAGTACTTTTTTGTTTTCATTCACATTTTCCTTTTGGAAATAGAAGGCTGATTAAATCCTGTTCCAAAATGTAACGCATTTTTCATAATCACGGCTAATTTTCAATGGGAATGTACATAATTTAATGAAAATATACTAATAAATATAATGATTTAAGATGTAAGATGTTTAATGTCTAGGAATAAATTCTGAATTAATATATTAACAAATTACTGGGGTTTAGGCCTTGACTAAAATGATTTGCGAAATCACTTAGCTACCTAGTGCATCAGAACTGGCGATCTCGGTCCAGTCACCCAGTCAGGTACAGGTCACATGACCTTAAGGTTAATGCTGGATCCATGGAAAATTTAGAGATATCAGTGAAAAACAAGACAGGATTAAATTTCATGAAAATGTTGCTGTGGATCAGGAAATCTGTTTAGAAAAATGAATAACCACAACATGTGTTTCAGTGGAAATCATTCACTGCAGCCAATGGTAAACAATGTCTGCCTCCAGAGCCTGAAAGTTTGAAATGAAGCACACATACAAAACAGGACTTTTACAGTAATTTTAGCATTCCATCTGTTTATGTCATGGTTTTTTTTCTCCTTTGTGTTTGGACCATTCATTTCTACCATGTTTTCCCCTCCAATATTATCACTGAGGAGTGTTAGATACCATCACAAAAATATACTGTCATTGTCTTTCCAGGCCAAGCTGTTATTTTAAACCACCTTTTATTCAGATGTGATCATAACAGGACTTGGCTGATGAGGCCTGTAATTTGTCCAGTTCTGGGCTCATCTACTGCTCTGTTTAGCATGACTCTGTCCAAGTCTCCATGTGGTTCCATCCTCTCATTGATTCACACACGGACTCACTACCTGGATAATAACTCCCTGTCCCGACCCCCTCACCTCTGCCCATGCCTCTTTCTGGCTGAGTCCCCATTTTTCACATTATTTGTTTTTTCCCTGCTTAGGAACTACTAACAATATCTGCAGCTGACCAGCAAGCACACACCCATAAATGCTGCCATCAATCCCCATTTCACCTGGGACTGGTGAGGTGAGCTAACTTGTCTTAGAATTGCCAAGCCTGTTAATGTATAATTTTTCTGCATTAATTTCATCCTAGGTCCAGCCAGGTAGGCATACAGCTTGCAATAAATTACATTAATAAAACATCCATCCATTTTCTCAACCCATGCACTTTGTACTATGCAGGGTCACTAGGGCGCAGTGACTGTGTTGGGGGCTATGTGCGCAAGGCAGGGACAGACAGATCATGCTTCTGGATTGTGAGGTACAGTACACATGGAGTCTGGGTGGAAACGCAAACCCTGGTTCCAGAGGTGTGAGGCAAAAGTGCTAATCGCTGCACCACTGCGCCAATTAATAGACAGCTGAACTGTAGTGTATTGGTCTCCAGGCACACATGCAGCATGGAGTGATATACAGAGTGACGTCTGTGCATCATAGGTGTGGTGCCTGTTCAGGACAGCTGTGGAGAAAAAATCAGAACCCCCCCAAACCCCATTACCTATGCATATCAATTGCTAAGTCGTCATCAAGTGTCACATTCATATATATGCACGATATATGAAACAGTAAGTCCCATAATGTCCAACTAAAGACTTTAAATTCATTTAGAGTTCACAGTTCATGGTCACAAACTGAAGTTTTCAAGATAGCTTTGGCAGGTAAGTCTCAGATAATCCCTAACTCAACCACAAGTAGCTGGGCTAAGTCTCTGTGCCTATGGTCAGAGCGCCAGTTCAAGCCGTGGCCTCGACAGAACAGTTATGTATCTCTGGGCCCTTGAGCAAGGCCCTTAACTGCCAGCTCCAGGGACGTCGCATGTCAGCTGACCTTGCGCTGTGACCCCCAATCTATGGAGAGCCAGATGGGTCAGGCAAAGAGAGGTATCCCAGTGTACCTGTCATACTTGTGTAAATGGCATATACAGGATTTATCATTTAGATGAGAGTAAGTTTGGCAGCATACGGCACACATGGAGCTGGTGGTTAAGGTCCATGGACATCTGACTATTCAGGTGAGGCTGGGCTCAAACTAGCAACATTCTGATCACAGGCAAAGAGGCTTAACCCACTGAGACACACCTGCTCCCAGACACATACAGTGGCTCTCCTTTTGCTTCTAGTTGAGTCCTAATATGGTTTTGACACACTTGTATGTTTGGGCCGAAGCCATTGCTTCAGCAGACTCCAAACCGGAGACAGCCAACTCTCCAGTTCACAAATGTCAGCTACCTCCTTTGTATAGAACACCTATCCTTCCAGTGCAGACGGAGTCCAGTGAAGTATGTCCCATGTCTACACGCCTCAGTCAACTACACCCTGGGTTTTGAGGTTTGGCTTGGTGCCATGAGATTAGCATGCAATTAGCATTTCTGAAGCCCTACAGGCAGTACTTGTCTTTAACAAGGATATCTTCATCAGACAGCAAATGTGCTTGTGCAGCTCCATATCTGAGAGTCAAAGGCAAAACAACAAATGTGGAAATGCAGCAATAAATAAATATAAGCAACATGAGTTGAACTTTGAACAAAGTAACTGTGATTCACCCAAACTGACAAAATATACTCAAAACATACATTTAAGTGTCATTGTCTGTTCCCTAGTGTATCTGGATCTATATCATACTTAAACATTACAGCTAATTAAGCATTTTTTAATGATATTTTCTGAACTTCCCATTTTTTATTATTTTACTGGACCGCACACCAAGCCCCTGGGCTGTCTTACTTTTTTAAAGACTTATGTAATGCTGCAAATTAAATCAAATGGCTGTTCCACAAAACACAAACAAATAAATAACTAAAACCAAATAAAGTAGTTGAAACTGAGTTATTAATCCCCTGGAGCGCACAGGGTTACTTTTATGTCATCTGCCGTAAACACCGTATCAGAGACCACTTTGAAAGCATTTATGTTTTATGCACATTCCGTGTGTGGGTGGGTGCGAGGTGGCATGGTGGGGGGGGGTATTATTTGTTAAAGTGAATGTCATCTCATTTAGTTGTGCTGAGACTGCAGGCTGATAGCATCACGGTGCCCGGCTCAGTGGGTCTCTGCCAGAGACAATGTTCAGCGGCATCCTTTCCAGATCTCAATCTACAGAGAGCATTTTCTCAGCGCTTTATTACACGGCGTGTGGCTGAGTGATACTGTGCTCTGCTTGCCTGTCTCCCCCTGCCCATTTATAATGCCATTCCTCAGCCGAGCTCTTGCATACTGAGTGACGGACACGCTTACGTTTAGCCTAGACCCCGTGCCATTCTATTTTTAGGGATGAAGGCAAATACAGATGAGGTGACCACAGTGAAGGCAGTGGCACCGGACAACGGGACGAAGGGAAATACAGATGAGGTGACCGCAGTGAAGGCAGTGGCACCGGACAACGGGACGACGGGAAATACAGATGAGGTGACCGCAGTGAAGGCAGTGGCACCGGACAACGGGACGAAGGGAAATACAGATGAGGTGACCGCAGTGAAGGCAGTGGCACCGGACAACGGGACGACGGGAAATACAGATGAGGTGACCGCAGTGAAGGCAGTGGCACCGGACAACGGGACGAAGGGAAATACAGATGAGGTGA
>JAODLC010000015.1:20720446-20731419 GCA_026781145.1 Hippopotamyrus pictus | reverse complement strand
CAGATGAGGTGACCGCAGTGAAGGCAGTGGGACCGGACAACGGGATGAAGGGAAATACAGATGAGGTGACCGCAGTGAAGGCAGTGGCACCGGACAACGGGATGAAGGGAAATACAGATGAGGTGACCGCAGTGAAGGCAGTGGCATCGGACAACGGGATGAAGGGAAATACAGATGAGGTGACCGCAGTGAAGGCAGTGGGACCGGACAACGGGATGAAGGGAAATACAGATGAGGTGACCGCAGTGGCACCGGACAAAGGGTGGCCTGAATGAGCCGATTGCTGCGGCTGCGTGCCGCATGTTCCTCCTTCCAGAAGGTTCCGTCATGAAGGGCCTGCTTTTTATTCGGCACCTCAATCATGCCGCTATATAATTAGCTGGGAGCACGGTGCACCTGCAGGCTCAGCTCTGTGCCACAGTGCACCTTAATCTCAGATAAATACAGAAGAAGCTCCTGTAGAGCTGCATGGTTTTAATCTCACACACTGGCAGGTTACTTTCAGGTAAGACAGGGAGGGGCCTTCCTTCCTATTCTCTGACAAATAGGAAGAATTTGTATAATTACAATACAACTTAGCTGGTTAACTGTCCAGCAGCTACTTGTGTGTATCACTAGACTGCACATAATTAGATGCCCATCAGATTAGTGACACGACAACTAGACTAAATAACATCCAGACTAGTTGTTTAGAAAGGGAACCACCTGCTATAGTCAATGTCAGTTTGACTCAAATTTGAAATCACTGACATGCTGGTTAACTTCTTTCAGCATGGACTACTGTAAGTCCTCGGCTAGGGTCAGTGCCCTGTAATCAGAATACAGACATTGGTGGTGTGATTATTTGTTTGAAAAACCCTCTGCTCATTTTTTTTTTATCAACAAAGGTGCCCTTCTGGGTCATTTTCAACAGGCATGTTCCAAATAGCCCTTGTATTCTGGCAGAAAATAAGCCTTTTGTGTTGGTTTTTCCACTCTGTCTGTCCCCTTTCTTTATCTTTCGCATAGCTATGAACAGAATGCTAACACACAGTGACACACTCAGGAAATAAGTTTCTCTTTCTCCCCTCTGCCAAACACACATAAAACAGAGGGAGAGAGAGAGAGAGAGAGAGAGAGAGAGGTGATGCATAACACACACTTCCACACCAATCTTCCTAGCCTTTCACTTGCCAATAGACATGTTTCCTGCTCCAAAAACTGAAATGTGATGAAATCAGGAGGAGGCAGTTTTTAGGAACAAACAATGTTCACTAATGCTAACGTCGCCCTAATGAGAAGAAGACAAACCCTGAGCTACAGAATTAGCACCATCTTTATAATCATTTTCCAGCCATGCATTTCTCCTCTGGGCGAGGATGAGGCTGCGGGGCCTAACAGCATCCAGGAGTTGACACAGCAGGCCTTTGCGAATGGTCCTCTACCATAATCTACACCTAGAATGTATGTATGTAATTATGACTGAAAGAACAACTCAAAAAATAGGTTACTCACTGAGAAACCCTTATAAATCTAACTTTCGGTCCTATCGGTTGTGAATCATCCCATGATTAAATGTCTTTAAAGGCCAGCATTGCTTATATCAACGCTTTAAGAAAAATCACGGTGTCACAAAGGATTTAGGTCCTTAGTGATACACCTTCCATTGTAATTAAATCGCCATCTAACAACCTTTCTGTGAAATCACATGCACTTCAAATGTCATCTATAAGTAAATTGTATTCCTGTTTAATGGTAATGTGATTAAATGACAGTCAACCGCCTATTTCTATATTCTTTATTTCACTCCTGTGAAAATGTCAACGCATTCCAATTAGAATGTAGAGAGGCAACTTTCGGCAACTGTGCCGTCCCGCCAGATGCAGGCTATTGGTAAATGGGTAATCTACAAGTGCAGCTGTCACATGACCGAGGCATGTGCTGAAGCAAGGCAGAGTGTGCCAGAAATACTCCTCATTCATCGTCCAGTACAATGTGCTTATTTATCACCCAAATTTCAATAGTGAAACACACACAATGTGGATGGATACTGTACACACCTTTATCACGCACCTTCTGCTACATGTCCAGGCTTCTCTCTCCATTCACTTTCTATTCCTAAAATGGCTGATCGTAGGGACATTTTTCATCTAAACAGACAGCGAGAATACAGACTAACATTTCTCTCAGAATATATGCACATATACATACATCTCTGTGAAATGGTTTCCTCAGACACTTCTGCACCTCATCTGTAAGTTCATCGTAATAACATCGCCATATTGGTCAACTTAAATGTGTTTAGTGCTGGTTACCATAGTGATATAACCATATACACTGGTTCAAGTCCAAGCAAAAAAGCTGTTTCTGAAAGCTATTTAACACACATTTCCTCTTTTTTTTTTTTATAAACAAAAATGTATGATTTTGAGCTATGAATAAAACAATCTGCTAAGCATATTGGAAAGGCACCAATAAATGCTGCTAAATTATTACAATGTCAATATAAACAGCACTACCACAAGTGCTGTTGGTACTACTAATGGTGATGATTATAATAAAAAACACTTGTATGCAATGGGTTTGTTATGTTTTGCTTTTAGATTATAGCAAAAACTAAGGCATAAGTAGCTTGGAGATGCAAGTGCGCCAAAGCAGTAGAATGAGCTGAACTGCAATGCGGAGTAATGCGGCTGCTCCTAGAATGCCTCACTCTGCGCATGTTCATGTTTGCTGGAGAGGACTCAGAGAGGACTCAGAGAGGACTCAGAGAGGACTCAGAGAGGACTCAGAGAGGACCGTGACCTGCCAAGTCAACAATGCAGCTCTTCAGTGGGCCTGCCATGATTACTGCCGCCCCCCACCTCCGTACACGGGGGCCGTGCCTGGCTTCTCCCAGCCATTCGGATGGACGGCAGAAATGGAGTAGGTCGCGTGGCTAAGTGGAGAGGCAGCCGCCGCATCCACAAGACAGTTCGCGGCACTGGGACTGCTGGTTTACTAGCAAAATCGGTCATTTACATAGAAGTGAAAAGTGTACCTAATATCTGTGAAAATGGATCATGTTTCTGGATTCAGATAGAAATGTGTGTCAGCAAGATTCGAAAGAGATGATGAGGATCCTATCACTCAGTCAAGTGAAGAAAGGCTCCATAAACTCTATTTCTGACTGAATAAAGTAAACCCAAATGCTTAAAGCTTAAATGGTAAAGCATGTACAGTACCAATCAAAATTACAGCTGCGTTAAAACCATAATTACAAACAGGAGTGGAGATGGGTGTCTTGGTTGTCCCACTGTCAAAAACAGATGAGGCACTGTCATGGTCTGTAGCTGCTTTGCTGGTGATGGAGCTGGTAATCTCAGTGAGAGCTGTGACAGCCAATCGGCACGTCCACACGTCAAAGTCATTCCATCAGCATTATGACCTGCTGGGCGGACTTTCACTCTCCAGCGCGATCACAAGCGAAAATGCACTCATATAAAAGGAAAGTGAAATATAACTCAAACTAATGTCTGGGCCAGTCCAGTCAGAAGACCTTTATCCTACAGACATAATGCTCACGTAGGAACACTGTGCCCCACCAGCCCTGCTCTGCTCTGCTTCTGCTCTGCTGGCCTTCTTTAACTCTAAACGCTTGATCAGCCGCATTAGGGCCAGCTGGGTTCCATTAACAGGGGTTGGCTGTGGCTACAGGACTGGTGATCAATTGTCAAGGAAATGTATCGTCGTGCCAGACTGGGCCCCAGGCCATTTCTGCAGCTCCTGCTGCCTTGAGACCAGGACATAAACACAAGCCCTTGAGCCTGGCTGGGGGTTCACTCCTCATCTATTGCCTTGTATGGAATTCGAGTGCTCGGCTAATTATCAACATGACTGAATGAATGCATAGAGAGATCATAGAAATGAAGCATTATTCAGTGTGACACCGTCTGCTTAAACGGAAAATGATGCTTCATTTATACAAACCGTGCAATAACGTAATTGACATGCTCACAGGAAAATCTCAGGTAACCCTCATATATGGCCCATTTGTCAGCATGAAACCCCGGTTAGGCCGTAATACAAACAAAGTCTTTTATTTCTTTTCATCCTCTGCAAGAATGTGGCTTAAGCACAAATAGGGTTAAACATCAAGGTTCAAGAAACTAATTTTATACCCAGCTGAACTGGTTTTAGAAACAGAGATGAGCAGCTGGGTGCAGAAGTAAGTGATTGTGAAAATGACAGGTAGGGCTTTCCTGAGCACGACTGGACTGGAAGCAGCACGACCTCTCCTGTGCTTACGAGCCGCCATCGACACGCCGCCCTTAGGTCAGCACTATGCTTCTTCGGCCCCGTGGCCCCTGATTACCAAGCTCCCCCTGGGCCGCCTATTCCAGGTTCGAGCTGTAGACCTTGTTAGGGACTAATGAAGCAGCCAGGCGAGCTGAGGTAATCGGTAAGAGGGTGAGAAGCAAAGTGCCGGTCCCTCAGTGCTCCACCATTAAGCCAGTAAGGAATGAGCCCACTGGGGTAGGAGGGAGCAGACACAAACAGCCAATCAGGCATGGGGGTCACATCCATTGGCTGTCTGTAATGCCAGTCACCAGGTTTTAAATATAGACGGAGCCTGCAGGCCAACTCTGCCTCTTACTGTCCAAATCGCACCCTGCCGGGGGATTGCAGCCCCACCTCCATCCATCCAGCCATTTTCCAAGCCGCTTATCCTACTGGGTCGCGGGGGATCCGGAGCCTATCCCGGAAGCAACGGGCACGAGGCAGGGAACAACCCTGGACAGGGGGCCAGCCCATCGCAGGCCCCACCTCCTTCAACGTTAAACATTTTTTTCTTACGCTCTCAAAATTTTGTCCAGTGTTTTTGTATTTTGATTTATTTCACTGTACTTCTGCCAAAACTTTTTGGGTAGTTTCTGACAGAGGTAAGACATGTGTAAGCAGCAATCCATGAATAAACTGATATTTTAATACATTTTCACAGTGATATTATGAATGAATAAGCAGGAATATTACTCTGTACCTGACGAGGCCCCCGCTCCTCTCTGATTCTGATTTAACTGCCAGTCACACTGAATTTGCTGGATTTCCTGTCTCAGAACTGCACTCGATGACCTAAAGCACACAGACGGGGGCTCTGCAGTGTCAGGGAGCGTCTGTGTGACGGAAGCTGCCCCCCTGCATCGTTTTTGCGCTGGAGCCGCGGAGCTCTGGCTGACTCAGAAAGGGGAAAGCATGACTCAGAGAGGCCGCACCCAGCGATATGCGTAAGGCGTCGAGGTAGCCAGGATCAGCGTTATACTGCACTGACCGGATCCTACAGCCAGCAGCTCCCCTCACACACTGAGGCCCCTGCTCCCCTCACACACTCACACAGGCCCCTGCTCCCCTCACACACTCACACAGGCCCCTGCTCCCCTCACACAATTACACTGGCTTCTTCTCCCTTCAAACAGGCCCCTGTTCTGCAGCCCGTCTGCCGCATTGAAGAATCGTTGATCTTCACTCTTGTCAACTCAGCTTTAAATTGGAGAAGAAAGCAAATACAGCACTGCCAAAAATAAGTCAAACATATCAAAATATCACTGTTTACACAACACAGGAGTGCCCAGAGGTAAAACATGTTAAAAAAAAGTAGCAAGATCTGAATGAGAATTACATTGAAAGAGAAGTTGCCTGCAACTGTCGACAGAAAAAACGAGAGCCAGATGAGATGGATCCCAGACCCTCAGGGAGCCCTGTCCTGTTTGAGGATATGTGCTTTAAAATGCATTTGTTTAGAAATCACACCAAGCAAAGCGGAGCCTAACAGCAGACGTTAGTTGGAGCCGCTGCCTCTGAGTGAAACTCTTTCGAGAGACAGACAACTAGCTGAGCCTCAGTGAGACACAGCAGATAAGCAGCATCAAATCAAATCCCTGACAGCCAAATACTATTACTTGCAATGACTTAATAATAATAATGATACATGCTCCCATTGCTGTTTTACATCACAAAGGATTTATTATTATTACTATTACTACTACTACTACTATTACTGCATAATATTATTCTGCAAATTTGTGCATTTTGTTTCTTCTTTTCTTTCTGGTGTTTAATGTCCTCCGTTTTTGTAACAATTTCCAATTATATCCATCCATCCATCCATTTTCTGTAACCTCTTGTTCTATTCTGGGTTGCAGGGGATCCAGAGCCCATTCTGGAGGTTATAGGCACAAGGAAGGGAACAACCCAGGACGGAACATCAAACCATTGCAGGGCACCAATTATATTCAATATGAAATAAAATTTCATTGATTGAGCCTTGCCACCCTATACAACCTAAGCTGTCAGAAGATGGACGGATGGATGGAAGATTTGTTGATTTTAACAATTATTGGAAACTACAGAGTTCAACTGATATATAATTTAAATATGAAATCCAAACAGCATGTGATTGTAAATGAGCAGTAATAGTGCCTTTAGGATCAAACAGCAGACCGCTGGCTATATGGAGGGCTAGATCAATAAGTTTTAATTAGTCCCAACTTCACTGCCCCCCCAGTAATGGTATGATTGTGAGTGTATGGGCTGTGGCCCGTCTTCACTCAACGGGCAATTTAAATCCAAGTGAATTTTTTTCTTTTAGGTTTTTTTTTCGGGGGATCTGGCACCAATATGTTATGGGAATGAATTGGCGGTTGAGCTTAATAATGACAATAAGTGCAGCTCACCATAAAGCACCTCCGAGCCCATTCCGTTACATCCAGCTTATTATTATTATTATTATTATTATTGTTGTTGTTGTTGTTGTTGTAATGTACAGTGGAATGCAATTTGTTTGTACAGTAGTTATAAATACATAATATTGTCAGGTTGGTTACAGGCTGTTTATTTATTATGGGATAAAAGCTCTTGTCAGCTCAGTTTTAAATTGGGGAATTTTGAAGCTAGATCTGGGGGGTATTCCATGAAAGTAACTAAAGAAAGCCAGACTTTCCCGAAAAAGTCAGACTCAAACTAGCGCCATCTCTAAACTTAGCCCCAAGTCACTAATGCAGTTCAGCTTTAACTAATCAAGGCTCATACAAGACAGACTTGCATAGTCTCACTTAGTGCGCACACCCGAGATATTTAAGAAGCCCAGATAAATGGATGACCGATAGATCGATCAAATGAGTCGGAAAGCGTGTAAAACGAGAGCGGTGTTTTTTCCCGCTGCTGCACAAACGCTACTGATGGAGCTGTATGACAAATACAAAGATGTAATCGCTAAAAAAGACAATACTGTGCCCATAAATACAGCCAGGGAGTTGGCTTGGCAAAGAATCGCAGACAGACTAAATGCATAAGTTATGTAAATGTTACAAGTGCGTAATATAGTAGCGTGATGATAGGTTTATGCTGTCGCCTTACACTGCGAAGGTTCCTGGTTCGATCACCATAGCCACCGGGGAACCTTCTGGATTGTGTTTATGTAGAATTCTTACTGTATAATGTTATTCTGTATTTTTTTATCTTCATAAAAATTCTTTCAATCACATCCGTATGAAATGTTATGCACAAATAACTGTCTTGTCTTTGCTATTTTACTAATAAACTTTCAAAGTTAGATAGATAGATAAATAGATTGATAGATACTTTATTCATCCCCAAGGGGGGAATTCGGATGTCCAGTAGCTCCTTAAAAAAAAAAAAAAAAACTGATAAAGTAGACTGCAATTAAACAAAATATAAATATATTTTCTACTTTATATTATTTTAACTGTTTTTTTAAATTTCAGTCACTGCATTTCTTGTTTGACTTTTGTAATATGGGTACGCTTTTAATTATTTTGGAATTAATGGGTTGTATTAGTTTACATGCGTATTACGTCACGATTTGTGCGTAGCGGCCATTTTACCAGGGAATGTTGGAGACGTCCGTCGCACAGATGCATAAAGTTCTGTATTTCTTTTCAATGTTAAAGAAAGTTTCATATAAACTAAATGTACAGCGAGTGCTCAGGACTATGAAAAGCTGTATTTTGTTCAGGCAAATGGGACTGAGGCATTTCTTCGTATCATTTGAAGGAAGTAATCTAGCACACAGTTAACCATAAAGTTTAAATGCAGGCGCAATGAGGCGCCGTAACGCTTTCTTAAATTATCGTAATGCGTGAATTCCCAGCTTTGTCTTTCAGTAGGGTGCCGAACATAAACTCAAAGAAACTGTTATTTAGATATACACTCAAAAATACAAACGGGACCAGCGACTGCGGCGCAGATGATATGCAACGTCAAGTTCACCAGTCGGTTCTCCCTTTTACACAAGCTCAGTGGCTATAAAAACTCCCACGTTTAGCTGATAGAAATTAACGTTGTCCTTAGGAACAAAACTAGCTAGCCTGATTTATCGCTAATGAAGGTTTCAATATATGACAAACCACAAAATATGCCACTGCCTGAGCATGTACGTTGAAATTAACTTAATTTGGAATGCCACTATAGCCTTAGGAGGCTAGTGGGTTCATTTACAAGTTCTAGAACACAGCACTGTTGTTTGCTAATCGTCCTATACTGACATTAAGTCAGCAATATATGCCTATTTTACTGCATATACTAATAGGCAATTTGCGCCGATCACCAAAGCAGCTTCTTTCCTTGGAATAATATGAAGGATGGCGATAGGCTGTATTTAATAGTCTGTAAGCCTAGCGATGAACATTCTTAAAATGGCATTTTTATTAAGTATTTTAAATACACAGAATACAATCTCTCAGTCTATTGTTTCAAATTAACCTACATCTGATTTTTTTCCGTCCAGCAAAATTCAATTTACAAAATGCTCAAAAGGAAATGAATACACATTTTTCATGCATTTAACTGAAATACTGCCCATTCTCAGAACACAGAACGTGCCACTTCATGACAGTATCGTCATTCAAGTTCTGTCGATCGATGGACCTTAGCCAAGTGTTCCGTAGCCTTCCTGCAGCTCTTCGGTCTCTTTGCCTTGATTTGTACGATCCGAAGGTATATAGAAGAAACGTAGATTCGGGGTTTTCTTGCTGCTGTTGTCACTCACATCCCGGTAAAATGGCCGCCGCCTTGTTTTCATTTATGCGTGCCTTGGACAATGACGTCAGCTTAATACGACCCATTGGAATCCTGAGACGTGATTTTTATTGGCTTTATTATAATTATTACATGACATGAGTAGTGAGAAGGCGGAATTTCGTCGAATGGAATGATCTTTTGGGAATCTGTTCCCACACTTCGGATGTTGAGACAACACTTAAGTAAGCGAGACAGTTAACCTGGTCTGAATCAGACTTGTTCGCTCACCTAACTTACCATGGTACCTCAGCGGGGGATTCATTTAAGACACGACACGTTGATGGAACATGACTCCCACTTAAATGAGCCAGACTTGTCGAAATAAGTCAGACTTTCCCTTAATCCTGCCCCCCCGTCTCATTAATATGAATATAACAAATCTTTTACTCTTTATGTAATTGCTTTTCATATATAAAATAGGGTAAGGCAGTTTATGAAAGTCAGTAGTTTGGGTATATTTTCTCTTTCTGTGATTTCGCTTTGAAATGTGCGTTCTTTTAATTAACTAGGCTTCCAATTTAAAGGAAAGAGAAACACAAAGCTCTTTCCACTAATGAAACAAATCATTAAATACATGTAGCAGCACGAATAACAGACATGACTTCATACTCACACACACATGCAGCTACTTATGCAAAAGACGTAATCTAACACATATATGATTACCTCCATCATGAACCGAGATGTGCAGTGCTGCTTTATAAAACAGTCGCACTTCTACGTGTGAACACAGTCTTCGCATGAATGATGAGCTTGGCCATCACCGTTTGGGGCTGGTTTTTTGTTGTGTTCCATCACCCTCACATTAATTCGCTCGGTAATTGGGAATAGCAGATGGTCCTGACAAAATTCAGCTAATGATTGCAATACTCTGCCGAAACCAAAAATCGACCAATCATCCAGAGGAGACGTAATATATCAAAGTCAGCCACTGGAATCCCGCGTGGAAATGCATTCTGAGTATCCTTCATAACTGCTGCACGTCCGCTGTCTCTGATCTGTTCTGATTGGCAGTGTGGTGTCAAATAGCGCTTAAAAAAAAATTAGAAAATGAGTTTGAGTCAGACATCAGGCCCTGCCATCCCTTTGTCTGGGTGCTGCGTTCTGTTTCATTGAAAATGTGATTTGGGCACATCCATTTGGACACATCCATTTGTGCACATCCATTTGAGCACATCCATTTGGGCACATCCATTTGAGCACATCCATTTGTGCACATCCATTTGGACACATCCATTTGTGCACAGTCATTTGTGCACATCCATTTGAGCACATCCATTTGAGCACATCCATTTGGACACATCCATTTGAGCACATCCATTTGTGCACATCCATCTAGGCAATCCATTTGGGCACATCCATTTGGACACATCCATTTGAGCACATCCATTTGTGCACATCCATTTGGGCACATCCATTTGAGCACATCCATTTCTGCACATTCATTTGAGCACATCCATTTGGGCACATCCATTTGGACACATCAATTTGAGCACATCCATTTGAGCACATCCATTTGAGCACATCCATTTGTGCACATTCATTTGGGCACATCCATTTGAGCACAGTCATTTGGGCACATCCATTTGTGCACATCCATTTAGGCACATCCCTTTGTGCACATCCCTTTGTGCACATCCATTTGAGCACATCCATTTGGGCACATCCATTTGAGCACATCCATTTGGGCACATCCATTTGAGCACATCCATTTGGGCACATCCATTTGTGCACATCCATTTAGGCACATCCATTTGAGCACATCCCTTTGTGCACATCCATTTGAGCACATCCATTTGGGCACATCCATTTGAGCACATCCATTTGAGCACATCCATTTCGGCACATCCATTTGAGCACATCCATTTGGGCACATCCATTTGAGCACATCCATTTGGGCACATCCATTTGAGCACATC
>JAODLC010000015.1:20707070-20720346 GCA_026781145.1 Hippopotamyrus pictus | reverse complement strand
CATTTCGGCACATCCATTTGAGCACATCCATTTCGGCACATCCATTTGAGCACATCCATTTGAGCACATCCATTTGGGCACATCCATTTGGGCACATCCATTTGGGCACATCCACTCTCCTTCCCAATTCCACAACTTTTGTGTATCTCAGTCATGATACGTGATTGTGAGCAGGAATGCAATCTCACAAAATACAAAAGCAAAAGTGAAACATATATACTGTAGAAACAAATAAAGTATTGCTTTTTCTTCTATAAGAGCAGAGATGAATGATGGGGATTTGAGTAAATGATCACCAAAAAGGTTGATCCCAGTTCTCTGGGGGTCATCTTTACTGTCCCATACTTTACTATCCCAAGTTTACTGTCCCATAGTGGGGGCTTATGTGAATGCATCAACACAATTCACGGATCTGGATATGAAAAAGATATCCATAAATCTTAAAATTTATAGTAGTCATTTATATAGAATACGTATGGAAACTATTAATTGTTGCATTTTAATGGAGTGATTCCCATTATTATTTAAAGAGATAGCTGTATGATTTAGGTGCATATGTTTGATGCAAATAATGTTTTCAAAAATCCAAGATTACAGCAAATACATTTTAAAATGCAGCTTTAACATAATCACTGATTTGGCAAACAGTAATTTAAGTGTTACATGAATGAAATATCAGTCATTTGTCGCAAGCATTTTCCATGCAAAGCAGTGATTATTAATTAAAAAATACATCCCGGTACTTCAAAATGAGAGTGAAGAAATATTTAATTACACCGTTTTTGACACAAATGAAATGTTCTAAAAGCATATGCCTGTATTTATTTGAATATGAATATTCTGTGAATTAAGCGCAGTAATAGTGTCATGGTAACACAAAGGGCACCTTGGAGCTGCATGCACCAGCTCTGCAGAAGCACAGTGTATTCCATGCTTTGCAAATTACTATTCATAAACTCCCCAGTCATGCCCTAAACAACGACGAATCAATCTTTGCATCACAGCATAAAATCCTTTTGAAGACTAATTTCAATGAGACGTGAATTGATATTAAATCACCCACATGGATACCTACTATGCCAGATTCTGAACTTGACACATGAGAACGTTAAGGTTTAACTTTTTCTCATTATGTTAAAAAGCCTTTGTTAAAAATCTAGCTTTAATATCTGCTTATTGTACTATCAGCCTTGGAGATTGTATGCGGGTAATTTCTTTCTTGTCTATGGTGGCTGTATCAGCACAGTCCTTGTGGAAGTGGAACAACACTGATCTTAATGAAGTGTAGATGTGGCTGAGTTGGTTTCATGGTCGAGCTCGAAGCAGTGCTTCAGGTCCCAGAGCTCCTCTGGGGATCATCACTGGGCCTCTACCTTAGGAACCCTTTCCATTAGACGCACCTACAGTAAGTAGGTTCATTGGATCTGAGTGGCCCAATACTCCTAATATTACAACTGGATAATAATAATACAAATTGCAAGGTAGCTATACACCATGACTGCATAACATAACCCTTAACTGGAGACGTCCATACTGGAGACAAGTGGAGCGTCTATCCCACCAGCCCTTCCATGATGACCAGAAAAGACTGAGAGTTATCACAAAAATAATTTTTTCCTCGGACCCCCTGCGACCCAGTAGGATAAGTGGGTTGGAAAATGGATGGATGGATGGATGGATGGATGGATAATTTTTTAAAGAATGGTTAATTACGAAACAAACAGCATTCTACAGTAAAAAAAAATGAACGGGGCAGATAATCCTATCAGTGTAGCATTGCTCGGTCGATGGCATCGCCAGTAAGTCTTATTGATTGACTCATTGACAGACAATATGTTGCTATGCTGACTGACCATGTGACCACTTTGATTGATGGGAAACGGGGGCCCTCAGCTCTCACCTCAGGGGTGATGAATAGGCCCCCACGCCTGAACCGTATGAGACCGGGTACATTCCAGAAACATCCACTTGCTGTGTGATTCCACCTCAGGCTCGAAGCTTCCTTATTGTACCATTATGTACTGGGAAGAAAAAGGCAATTTCTCATACTAATATGAAATATGCATATATTTACATCGCAGAGGAAAAAAATATATTAAATCTGGGAAAATTAAATTTACATGTCAAAGCTGGAGGTTAGAACTGATTAAAATGTGTTATATTCCCTGCAGGATAGACAGCAATTATTTGTTTGTGAGGATAAGTCATAAACTTCAAACATGAAAACTGGTTAATGAAAAAACCAAGAAAGAGAGGAAAAAAAGATTAGAGTAGATTTTTCCTTTAATTACACGATTATTTTAATAAGAAAAGGTTTTTGCATTCCTCCCAAGAGGACTACTGTTTTGTTAATTTATTGATTTTCATTTTTTAAGTCCCCCTGCTCAGCAGATACGTGCTTCGATGTTCATTGATTTGTTGATTTTATTCTGCATTCTGCGATGTACGAATACGCTCAGGGTTCCGTGCTGACCACACAGAGACTGCAGAAAGGACGGGGCGAATGGAGTTCAGGTCTTCTTCACTCTCTTCTGTCACGTTGCAATTCCGTTAAGAAGGCACACTCACAGTTTCCAGTGTCTGGTTTGGAGAACATTGCTTTCATCTTGCCTGTATAATTACCAGGCTAAGAATCTGTGCTGCCTGCTAGTTACCTGTAGCGGATTATCGTTCAGGCTTATTAGCATTCGATCATTCAGAAAGGTTCACAAAAGCTCCGAAACCTCAGCCCGGGGTGATGCAGCAGTAGCAGCAGAGTTCACACAGGGACCGGCTGGGGGGGGGGATTTTTGCACTGGAAAAATGTGGTGCTGACACTCTCCCTGGGTGGTGGGATGGGGGTTGTCACCGGCCTCAGGCCCGTGGCTGGAGATCGCGCCTCTCCCCCCGAAACAGCCGTCTCTCCAGCACAGGGCACCAGGCCCCCGGAGGCTGTCCGGTGTGGCCCCCACCACACTACTGCTTTCATTTTCCTTTCAATTGGACTCATTCTCACACCGTTTTTTTTTTTTTTTACCCGGACTTTGAATCAGGTCGGTGAAGCTAGAGTCCTTTGAGTGAGTAAATCTGAATATCTGTTGTCATGGGGAGGGCACAGCCATGCATGTGACACATACATATATCCATACATGAGTGTGTGTACTGGCAGGTGTATGAACACACAAGCAGATCCATATTCGGAGACTGCCCCACATTTCATATGGACACGCCCTCATCGCCAGGGTGACCAGCTGGCCTTTTGACAGCATTTCTGCAGTGCATCTGTTGTCAGGAGCTCGGGTCCATTCCCATGCAGTGGGCCTCTTCCAATCTGTATTCATGTTCAGCGCGAGAGCTCTTGACCCCAAGCTTGCATGACGCCTACACTCCTGGCATGATCAAAATATTTGTCACTTAGTCTGGACTCAAGCCAAGATCAGAGAGCAATGTCAGCACGGAAACTCCTGTGAACTCGGCTGTTTACGGGCATTTTGATGGTCCTGCACGATGCTGAATGGCTGTTCACTGACCACCGGCTGCTAAAATGACCCTTCCGTCACATCAGAGCATCCTGTTTCTCAGCCGCTAAAACTTTTATGCTTATGTTTACCTCACATATACTGATGCAAAGCGACTTTACCTAACCACTTATTTAGCTGTACAGCGTAGCCTGAAGATCCAACAGCTTCAGTTCTCTTGGCCTTTAAAGGTGCATTGATGGTACCCCCAGTTATTTTAAGCATTTTGGCACCTGCTGTGTGTTGGTGGTACAGCGTTACCCACGTCTTTGTGGGCTGGAGCCCGGCCAAACGGTGGTCAGGACTTTTGGTTTCTACACAAACATATGCACAAAATCACCCTTTACCCATTTAAAAATCATGGTGATCAACAACAAAATCCCAACTGACAAACCATTTTTACATTGCGGTGCACTTTGACACCTCAATCCTTCAAAAATACACCCCCACCTACCCCGAGACCACCCCCAGCTCACACGAAATAAATCCTAACAGGTGATCAGTCCAATCAGGCTCAGCTGGGTTTAACTGACCGAGGCATTATTAGGATGCTGATTGCAATGGTATCAGCAGAGCCGTCCCAAATCCGGCCCTGTGCTGTTATACTGACTCCCATAAACAGCCCTCTCAGGATTTTCATATCTACAGATGTTGAAATCAACAGCTGAAAACTTAAACCTCAGACTCCCCACAGCCTGCATAAGTATTAACGATGCGATTAGACACTGTAATTATGAGGATAACATTGCACAAACCATGAACCGGTCAGGCGAAGGGTTACACTGTGCACATGTTTGTGTCAATAAACATCAGAGTTTGACAAGAACATCAATAAATAGAAATGGAGCAGATCAACAAACTCCATGTGGAAATGTGACTTTGAGCCTCAAGGTATAAAATATACCACAGAAATACAAATATTTTTGCATCATAATGTTGTTTTCAGATTTAGAATAATATTCTATGGATCATTTGGTTCTATGTCCGCTTTGGTTTCTGCCTCTTTGCTTTTTCCTTTTTTTTAATGCTCTCTTGTGCCCAAACAGACATATGTCACCGACAGCATGTGACGATGTGCGCTTTAATGTGGCATCTGGCAAATCTGAAATACCAGCGGACTTTAAATGTCAGGGGAAGGGACTTGACCAGTGAGGAGCACGATCCACTTGCTCGCCTGTGGCAAGCCCTGCGTTGGACCACTGACCGCCGGCACTAAAGTGTGTACACAGCAAAGCACGTGCTTTTCCTGCTCTCTCCGTGCCATTCCCCTTGGCCCACAGACAGATGTTTTTGGAGACTCTCATTTCTGAAAATAATCATTTTCGAATCTGTTTAGCTGCTTGCAGAGAACTTCAATTAAAATCTTACATATCTTGCAATTTTCCCTACTTATGAAGTTCAATCTATTTTTGACTGAAGCAAGTGAGCGAGGCCTATTCAGCACGTGAAGCACATCTCACATCTCACAAGTTCCCAGAAACCCTGCTGGCAGTTTACCTGGTTAAAATCTGCTGCTGCGGTTAGAGGAGCTGAATTCTGGTTTTCTGCAGGGTGGTGCATGTTATCCAGGGCCAAGACAAACCAAGACACCCCGCCCCCCAGCCTGTGACAGTTTGGGTCACAATGCATTATTAAGGTGATTAACAGTTAGTACTAACCAGGCAACTAAACCTGGCTTTACTTAAACCTGTAGTTGTAAATCCATAACATGATGAAGAGTGGCATCAACATAACGTTCTTTGAATGAAGGCATCTGCTTGGCAACTTATTAACAATGGAATGAATCAGCATGTTTCCTTCGATTAACTAAATCACTTTCATTAAATCAGCCACTCAAAAGCACACCTCAAAAGCCCAGTAAGGAAACAGGTGACCTAACTCCTGCCACGATCACCTAATGTGCATGAGGGCTGGCAGCATTCAAACTAAAGATTCATGTGATTGGTGGGTGGAAACTTACCCTTTTGGTGCCGCAGTAGGAAATACTCCCACAACATTCTCTTCCTGTGCAATTTTTCAAAATGATTTGGTTTAGAAAACACACTGGGTTAGTGATTTCATTTCCAGGTCAAAGACATACAAGTGCTGTTATAAAGAGTGGTTATTTCATTAGAAGAGAAAATGCACTGGCCTTGCCGGTGGGGAGAGTCAGGCCTGCAAATGGCTTTATGTATGGTCGACCTTTAGCACCGCGAGCCGCATATTAAGGCAGAGAGGCCATATTAAAGCTGACGGGATCGGCAGTGGTAATTTTCCTTTTGTTTTTCAGTGACAGCTGGAGATGGGCATGGTGAAATATTTGGTGTAAACATAGTATGCAGTGCACTGCTTATACAGACCGGCAGAGGACGACCGCCTGTCAACAGTGAATGCTGCTTTTGGAATAGTCAGTACTGGAATTCCAGTGGCAGTAGGTACAACCAGTACTTGAGTTGAGGGGGATGAGGAGGGTTGTCAACCCTCCTGAAATAAAAAGTCAAAATCATCACCCTTCTAAAACGAACATCCCCCCGTTCCATCCCTTGTGCTATTTTATCAATGAATGCATTAGTGATGGCTGATTCGTGAACGAATCATTCTTTTTAGTGAACAGGTTGAACCGATTCATAAGTCTGAACGAATCGATTTTTAAAATAATTTTAAAACCTTTTCTAAAACTGATATTTGGCTATTTAACCTCCAAAAAGCATCCCCCGCGATTTCAGATATATTTTTCGTGGTCCGTCTGCGCTTGTCTTATCACTTTTACGTTCATTCTTTTGTTCGTCACTTACATTTCTCACTTTTACATTCGTAGGCTTCCTTCCGGTGCCGAAAACACCCGGACGGCCGAGTACCTGGCCGTCGTAAGACACGGTTGCTGTATGAGTGAAGGGAGATACGGTCTCTAACTCGGTGACTCCAAAAAGAAAAAAGCAAGAGCCGGGAAAATTGGCAAAAAAAAAAAATGATTATGAAAATCTTTGGAAACTTCTATGAGGTTTTATGTAAGTCACTTTTATCAAAAAAAAATCTCAGTTTGTCCTATATATTTGTATAATTTGTAAGATTAATTTTCAGATTTTGTAAATTGTTTCAATGGTTTCATTCTTTTGTATTTGCATTTGAATTAAAATGGACTTGACCTGACTTGAGAGGATGTTCATTTACAATGTTTTCTGAGGTTTTGTTTTGAATTTTAATAGATGAATTACCAAAAGATTCCAAAGTACCATGAGTATGAAGCTGCACTTGAACCAAATGGGAAAATGTGTCCTCTGCATTTGACCCTAACTATGGAGCATGCGATAGCTATGCCAGCCAGGGGACTGACTCCAGTTCTGAGGTGCCTTGGTCAGGATCATTGACAGGAGCATCTGACACGTAACATCCACAGCATGCATGTTGTTTTAGGATAGTAGAATATACTAATGACGTTTTTGCTTAAACAACAATAAAAAGGGTACAGAGTTGGTCTCCCACCATGTGCACTGTCATCAGCACAAAATATGTCTGATAAACGATAAAATTCACCATCCCCCCTGATTTGTTTTTACAACTCGACTACTGGGGACAACAACAAAATCCAAAGCAAACCATCCAGTAATAATCCATCCATTTTCCTTCCATCCATTAATCACTTAACCATTACAGTTTTGCTGTGATCTGGAGCCAGTTCTAAAAAAACCCTGGATGGGCTGCTAGTTTTTTGCATGGCACACAGTCATACCTCTTAGCATCACCAATTCCCCCAACCTCTTGTTTTCTGACTGTGGGCAGAAACCAAAGTAGACAGAGCAGTCCTAGTCTCACATGACAAGGACGTGCAATCTCCGCACGTACAGATCTGGTTTTGAAATGGAAACAGGTCCACAGCCACGATCTTCTGAGGTCAAAGCTGTTAGCCCTCCCTAGGGGTGTTGGGGGGCACACTCCACGAGAACTTTTTTTAAGACTACATTGTGAATTATGATCTTACAATTATGATCTTGTGTTAATGCTTCATTACGCTCATATTTAATTGCTGGATCAGCAATCAAGGATGTGACCTCACTATCCTCAATGGTAGATACCGGCATTAATGGAAACCCCACCCTGGATGTCTGAGGCAACAGTGAGTCTACTCACAGTGCCACCATTAACACCCTTAATATTACTAATAGCAATGATAATAATCATGGTCATGGCTGAGTAGTCTGCACTGTTCTCTGATACCTCCAGTGTCAGGGGTTTAAATTACAGCTCTTCTTTCGGCATGTTCATCTCCTGATATGTGGGCTGCTCTACAGTCCAAAGACATGCTGTTAGGTTAAATGGTGTTTCTAAGATGCTTGTAGAGTGAGAGTGTGTGTGTGTGTGTGTTTGTGTGTGTGCCCTGTGATGGACTGACAGGTTGTACCCCTGCCTTGGGCCCCAGGTTGGCTGGGACAGGCTCCAGCCCCCCCTGAGACTCTGCCCAAGATTAGTGGTTGGAAGATGGATGGATGATAATAATGGTGATAATGAAGACAAACGAGAGCTGACCTGGATTTTGCATGGAGGGGAATGTACAGGCATCCAGTGGCACGTGTTGGGATCTGGGAAGGGTTGGAGCTGTAGACTGATCTGGGTGGAGAGCTTCACGGAGCAGCTGCTGGTCTGAATGTGGCAGCTGAGATGGAGCTCAGACGAAGGCTCCAGACTTCAAAACTCCTTCTTCTGTGGGTATAATTACCAGGGGCAAAACCAACTTTATCTCCTGAGACTGAATATAGTGCTGATTTCTTTTCCTACCGTTTGAAGGGAACCAAAGAGAGGGAAGAAAAACGAGGAGAGAGGAAGGGAAATTACAATTAGCAATGCAGGCGATGATTAATATCAGCGGAGAGAGAGAGGTTTCGGCGCAACACGCTTGGCACCCTGGCAGGCATCAAAAGCCAGTGCTGAAGGCCGTGGTTATTCATCTCCGTGGTGCATTAGAACGGTGGCTGTTAGCAGGGATAAATAATGGAAGGACTTGGCAACACCAGCGTAGCAGGGAACCACAGAATTGATTCACTCACTCTTTCTCTTTACCTTCCGCTCACTGGCACTCATTCAAAAGCGGAGTAAATACATAAAGCACTCAAAACTAATTAATGATTACAGGATGTTGGGGGGGGGGGAGGGGGGGGTACCGTACAAGCACTAAATTCCTCTTAATTTAACTTGAACACCTGAATTAATTAAGGGGAGCCGTGAGGTCAAAAAGGCAGATGGTTTTGAGGATTCGTTCAGTAGAGACTGAATTCATCGTGGAAGTAGAGGGATGTTTAACTGTGATGTGGGGACTGGGCATGAGGCACACTTACCGTGCAATAAAGACCCAGTCCCAAACTGCACTGCTTCCGACTGACTGTGTAGCCATAACAACCAGCTTTTAAGGAAACGAGGGAAATGTCTCTTCTTATCATTGGTAATAGTTCAGATAGCAATCGTATCTAATTACTAAATGATGTTTTGCCATACTCAATCAGAGACACGTGTTTCAAAAGGTTTTTATTAAAATACCTGCAGTCTATATAGGATGTTAGAAAATTAATCCCAAAACCAGTAACAGCCTCCACCCCATTGCATCATTTTGGCCTTGGGAAACACAAAAGGTGCTTGAGTGTCACCAAGGAAAGCAGCGAGGTGAATGTGAGACCCAGGAGAGATTTCACAGGGCCTTGATGGTGTTT
The DNA here is from genome assembly GCA_026781145.1 of Hippopotamyrus pictus. Classification (NCBI taxonomy): domain Eukaryota; kingdom Metazoa; phylum Chordata; class Actinopteri; order Osteoglossiformes; family Mormyridae; genus Hippopotamyrus; species Hippopotamyrus pictus. The sequence continues at coordinate 20,711,171 of JAODLC010000015.1, read as the reverse complement.
TCATTAGGCAGCAGCACTGATTGTTACTTTACCGAAACGTAATGTTTTTATATGTTTATAAATGGATAAACAAACAGGGTCATTATGGTTATCTTTGCATTCTGCTTCTTTTGTGTCTTTTCGTAGCAGAACTGTGAACATCCTCTTGCAAAGGCGTCACATTCAGCTGACGCAGATGTAGATAAATTTGGGATGGATGAGGTCTCATCACCTAAGCCCTGTGTGGATCTCCTGTCTTATCTGAAATTTCCCCGTATCCACACCTCTCACTCTTTAAAAGGAAGAGATCACAGCTCTTCCACAGCCACATTATCAGCAAAATGTTCATTTTTGAGAGATAATTTGGCATAATTGCAAACTGATTCCAACTCAAGATTGCCAGAATAGCAATTGCTATAGCACTTCTCATAGACACAAAAAATCTAACAATTTCATCAGTGTTACTTATGGGGCATATTTACATTGACCAGTGTTTGTTCTTCCCGTTTCTTTCTATCAGTCTTGCTACTTTTACAACTGATTGATTGCTCAATTCAGTTAGATAAGAACCCAATTTAAGAGCAGATCAGAATCAGGAAGACCTTCTCACCAATCATTTTTCAGGACAGATCGTGCCAGAATGGCCTTCCCACCAATCATTTTGAGACAATACCACACCAGGAAGCCTTGCCCACCAATCCCTGTCAGGAACAATCCCTCCATTACTGGCACTGGAGTAAGCAACATGCCAATAAACTTAAAAGTACAAGTTCATCATAAGCTGGGTGACGAGTGTACGCAAATACTCAACCGTACTGGATTTATGCAGCTGTATTCATACTAAATCTTTCTAGATTACGTCTACGATATAAACTTTATATATTGATGATCAGCCAAAAGGTATAAAAACCTAATGAATTCATCAAAAACAAATTTAACTAAGACTGGCAACCCTGATCTAGTTGAACTGTACAATAGATGAACAGAACTTTCGTAAAGGAAAAATACTGGGTTTGATTAAACAATTACACATAAAACATTGGGCAAGAAAGAAAGATAAACTAAATTGGCAGATTGCATTCGCAGGGTTCTTGGCTAGCCTAGAGGAATGTCTCTGTCATGGAGACGATTTTATATGTTTTTAAGGGTCAAAAAAAAAAGATCTGAAATCTCTTTTGAGCAGAAGCTACAGGCAGTTGTATCATTGCCATGATAGTGCTGCCTGGGTTTAGGATGAGCCCCCGTGAAGCCTCTGCCTTTGTAATGAATCTCACGGGGGTTGGGAGGCTGAGCACTACGTCTGCGGTAGCCTTTGCCTGCATCTCTGACAGACTTCTCCAGTAATGATGTTAGCCGAGTTCAAACCTGACCTGCACAAATTGTACGCTTGTCTCCTTCTCTCCCTCTCTCCCTCTCTCGCTCCCACTGCCTCCTCCTCGCCTCCACACGTATAAAACCGCTGTGGCCACCACTACCTCCGCATACACGAGAGCAGCAGCGGGGTCTCGCGGTGCCCCATGAGATTCGCGTGGCCCGTATCCGGAAGCGCCGACCAAAGCACTATGGGAACCGAAAATAAACGTCGCCCGGACAAGTTAATCTGACAGTTTATCGCCGACATGGAGGGGTGCTCCAAAGCGAGCTAGCGCGGTAGAGGGGCCGCGCGCGGAGGGTCGGATCGCTTACCATACAGATGGCGTAGAGCTAGGCCAAACAGATCTGCCATGAGAAGAATATTAATCACGCACAAATAAATACATTTATTTACTGCCGACTCGAAGGAAATGCCGGACTGGCTGGGGAAACAGAACGAGGAAGAGAAGGGCTGTGCAGATGGTTAAGCGACGGGCCAGCCAGCCTGGGATGTATGATTTAGGCACTGTTTAACGCTGTACAAACATTGAGTCTCTTATCAACGAAAAATGGCAACCAAGTGAATAGTGTGTTTGTAACTAGATGAATCTGATAGAGTGTTTTTCAGGGAAGTGAGGAACTAGAACCTTAGATGGCTTTTTTACTGAGGCAGGAAATAAATAGCTGTTTTAAGGAATGTTGCTAATAATTTGTCAGATGTTTGACTTGATTCATGAAAGGCCCTTCTTGATTATTTAGAAAAAACCCTCCTGTAGGTAGTTTCAGGGGCTCCTCACTCCGTCAGTTTGTTTATTTCTTTAAAGAAGTCTTTTCCTCATGTCACTGGTTTCAGGAAAAAAAACATTCTCCTCTGATAGTTGTTTGAAGCTTGTGCCTGTGGGAGCCCCATTCTATTGGTTGTTTCTTCAGAGCCCTTCTCATAGGTCAGTTATTTACAGCCTTCCCCATTGATTGTTTCACTAGACACCCCCCCCATTGGGTGCTTCATTATGGCCCTCCCCATTGATTATTTCATTAGAGCCCTCCTCATTGGTTGTTTCATTAGAGCCCTCCTCATTGATTGTTTCATTAGAGCCCTCCTCATTGGTTGTTTCATTAGAACCCTCCCCATTGATTATTTCATTAGAGCCCTCCTCATTGGTTGTTTCATTAGAGCCCTCCTCATTGATTATTTCATTAGAGCCTTCCTCATTGGTTCTTTCATTAGAGCCCTCCTCATTGATTGTTTCATTAGAGCCCTCCTCATTGGTTGTTTCATTAGAGCCCTCCCCATTGATTGTTTCATTAGAGAAAACCCCATCCACTTATTCATCCACCCATTCTATGCACCCGCTTGTCCTTTGCAGGGTCCTGAGCCAATCCCAGAAGCTCCAGGCACAAGGCAGAGAACAACCCAGGATAGGCCACCAACCAGCAATTACCATAACATGTTTTTGGACTGTGGGGGGAATCAGAATACCCCCCCATCCCCCAACAGCATGGGGAAAACATTGAGCAGGGGTGGAGATTCAAATGGTGGTCCTAGGTGTGTCAACAGGCAACTTTGCTAACCACCACACCACCCACCAGTCACCTATGACGCAGATCTGAAATGTTGTGTCATTCACCAGACAGGGGTAGGCTTAGGTCAAGCCTGCAGCAACACCGCAATATGGATTCTGTATCTGGTATTACCTCTTCAGCATTGCGCCTCCATTGTCTATAAATATGGACATGCATGCATATGTGAAAGACTATATAGCAGGGCACCATGCCACTTCATAGTTGTGGAACCCCCAAAATGTTCTTGCTCCATGAGGCCAGGTAGGGAAATTATAGAAGCCTGTTACACAGAGTCTGTTAAAGCCTTCACTGCAATTAAAGACATCAAAAATCCAAAGAAACACATGGAAACATAGAAAGCTGCCACCTTGTAATATTTGTCAGACTAGGAAGGAGCAGCGTAAAGGTACTGGACAAAAAGGAGCTCAGTGTGAATCATGGTTGGTTTTGTCTGTCCAAAGCGCGCCGCTCATTCTGCTCTTCGCGGTGATCTCTGCGGCTGCTTCCTTTCATCCGGCCGAAGCTCGGACAGGGGGCACTGCATGCCGGTCGTCGTCCTGAGCACGCTGCCCCGGTAAAAGGTCTCCTCGCTGAGCTTTCGGCAGCTTGTCAGATCGCGGCCGTGGATGCAGCAGCTGTCCCTCTCTCTCTCAAAAGGTTAAGGCGCTTTAGAGGGCTCGCCGGAACCCACGCCACTGCACCTCCTCCTGCCCTCCCTGAGCGGAGGGGGTGCAGGGGGGACTGGAAAAAGTGCTGATGAGGTCACTTATCCCAGAAGTCCATGCAAATGTGAACCAATTATTATTTAGGAAAAGAAAGAAATCCAGTCATCCATCTCTTTAGCTTTCCAGCTTGCTCACGTCACATACGTGATTATGTCTTCCTGTGCTTTATTATTTATGAGGGAGCCCCCCCTAGAAAGATTAGAAGTTACTTTCAGAATGAAAGATTGCTCTGGGGTGGCCTTTTATAAACACGAACATGGAAGCAGGTAGCACACTGGTTACAGTTTTTTTTAATTGTTTTGGTACTATTTTCATAAGTAAAGTGTGCATTTTCAAATCTCTTAGTACAGAACTTTTAACTGATCACATTTGTAACACCACTAGTCATTCTTTCAAATCTGATATCATGATTTCATTGTATTTGCACATATTTTCATTCCACTTAATCATTGTTTCAGAACACATGATCATTGTGATATAT
>JAODLC010000015.1:20674353-20695108 GCA_026781145.1 Hippopotamyrus pictus | reverse complement strand
AGAGCACGTCGTAGCGGTATGACAGCATGCGATCTTAGCCTAAATTCACAGCTGTACGTAGGAGCTCATGAAGAGCACGTCGTAGCGGTATGACAGCATGCGATCTTAGCATAAATTCACAGCTGTACGTAGGAGCTCATGAAGAGCACGTCGTAGCGGTATGACAGCATGCGATCTTAGCCTAAATTCACAGCTGTACGTAGGAGCTCATGAAGAGCATGTCGTAGTGGTATAACAGCATGCGACCTTAACCTAAATTCACGGCAGTCAACGACAATGAGGAGGAGCAAAAGAAAATCCCCAGCAGAAGTAGAAGAAAAAATGACGGGGTCAGACACAAAGCGTGATGCGCTGACAGGTCAGCGCTGCATCACGATATCGGCCTGCTCTTCTCCACTGAGGGGCCGCGGATCCCCACGAGGGAGGGGCTGGGAGGCAGTCAGTATGGATACTGAAATGTGACGGACATGCATAAAGACATACAGAGGGCAGAAGCGGCAGACTGGGCTAAGCTGCCCGAAAATAGCAGGTCTTAAATGCAGAGCCCGCGGAGGCATCGGACTGACAGGCAGAACCGTACTGTGGGGGCCCATTAGCTGCAGGCATCACCGGCAACACAAGTTTTATTTATTCTGTGAATCACAAGAAGGCCTGCAGCCTGCATCCCAGGCTGTGTTCTGGGGGCTGTACGCGTTAATCAGCTCAGGAGCATAAGCAGGGCCCTGACCTTTCAATATCTTATAAACGCGAGGAGTCGTGATGCCCATCCTTAACTGGGAGCAGGACGTGTGCAGAAACAGGAGCCCTGGGTTCATGCCAACATATTTCTCGCTTCTGCTCACTGCAGACAAGGAAGGAGCTGCACAAGGCATTCCCAGCGAAGGCACGCATTCATGTTTCTCATTCTCACAGAGAAAGAAATCGTCTTAGTCTTGCGATATTTAAGTTGTAAAGATTTCGGATAAAGACACGAGAATTAAAGGACAGATTTGGGTCCAAAATAGCTCCCTAATTCCAAGCTGATTTGGCAAAGCTAAAGTTAAGTCCCTTAGAGTTAAGCAGCAACAACAATATGTTCTCCTTGTGGCCTTTCTTCAGTGTAGTAGAAACTTGTTTTTCTGAATTTTCAGTCATTTTTCTTTTTTTTAAATAATTGAAGCATTTGCTTTTAGCAGCAGTATATGAGTAAACATTAATTCTACGCTTTTCTATGATCTTTCGTAGTGGAAGCATAAATCTCAAGAAGATAGCAGGACCAATATTGATCTGTCTGGCATTCTGTGGTTAGCTAATGACAACGGGAATGTGACGATCATCAGCTGGATGAATGTTGCTGATACGGTGCGGAGATTAAAAATCACACCAAACAGGCCAATCATACATACATACCCATGATGTGGGTGGGGGCCGCTTGGGGTAGTTCACAGATTGTCACATGACCAGTCCACCCCTGTGGGGTGGGGAGTGTCCTCTTCCACGAAGGGCTCAGCTGTTGTACTTTGAGTGGTGATAGTTCACCATAATCTTGAAGCTATTCCATATGACTAAGCAGGTTACGTTGCATAAAACTGGCACTAGAAGACTAAAATAGAGCATTCAGCAGAATCTTTCTCTGTGTTTGAGGACCAGAACCAACCAGTGTCAGATTAATCACGCAAAACTAACCTGAAATTTAGAATGGTTAGGTCTCTGCACCACAGCCCGAGTCACCATATGCATACATCAACAATACATCAGGTAAGGCTTGTGTCAAAGTGTTCTCCTGTGTGGTAGGTAGGCTTACATATCTAATAAGTGTACAAGTAGCGTACAAGGAATTCTGACAATAATCAGTTGGAATAAACATGTCATAAAGGATTGGCCATAATAGGTTAGAGGCCGGACACCCCTCTTCTGTACCCACTCATCCTAATCAGGGCATGGATGGGGGCCAACCCATTGCGGGGCACAGACATACCTGTGGACAATTTAGTGACTCCACTGCACCTCAGCATGTTTTTGGACTGTGTGGGGAAACTGGAGCACAGGGAGACACAGGGAGACACAGGGAGAACATGCAAACTGCACACACATGCCGTGGCAATGAGTCAAATTCCAGTCCCAGAGGTATGAGGCAACAGTGCCATCTACTACACCAGTCATAGCAAACTGAATCAAACGTCAAACGTGATATTATACGCCTGTACTGGATATGCAGTTATAAACTATGTTTGATGAACCCTGGATGTGCTTCTAAGAAACTGCCTGGACATTTGCAGCTACTGCACATCCCCTGCAATGCTAGAAGAGAGTGACGTAACTCTTCTGCCCCACACAGCCACATGCAGGAACCAGCCAGCTTCTAACGCTCTCACTTTTGCTGTTCCTCTCCCATGATGATGGGTGTACGGCCCTCATCCAGAACATCCATCCCGTCAATGGCGGCAACACATCTGTCACAGCAGCCTGCAGGTTTCAGGGCTCAGCACGTTGGGTCAAAGACCTAGACTGACCTACATCTCAAACCACAGAGCGCAACAATTCGGGCTGCGGATGGGGTAGCCTGCCGATTTATGCTGCTCTCCATCTCACTCTCTCCGCATCTCGCTCTCGCGCTCTGTGGCTCACAATGAACGCCAAAAAAAAAAGGAGTACACATAGGCAGCCCAATAAAGGCCTGCTTTTGAATGGAATCCCTGGAGCAGATTTATAGCATGTGGGACACTCTGTGTTGTGGAAGAGTTTCTCCGCAGGGCCCTTTCAGAAAGGCAGCAGATAGGACCCGTCCAGGAATCCGGAGTGGCACTAAACAGGGGCTCCTCTACATTCATTCTCATTGTTTTTGCCAGTGACATTTATTACCCTGAACAAAAGTACCGGCTCCTGTTAATTTAAACTTGTGATGATGGGTGCATACAGCATCAGACTCTGTGTTATTACGCTAGCAGAGCTCCCCTTCCGAATGGACCGCTGGCATAATGTATATCCTTTAATGTGATGTGCAGCCCGCTCAGGCTCCGCTGTCTGTGAAAGCATAACAAATCCATCCTGTCATGTGGCAACGTGCCGTAGCCGGCCTGTCCTGCAGCGTGGGTAATAAAGAAGGTAAATAGAAGAAAGCGAATCCAGCAAATACCAGCTGGAATGACGTGGCTGCTTAATAAGCGAGAGTGACAATGTCACGCCGATGACGAGCAAGCACGCTGATGGGGACATTTCATTATATCATACGTCGTGGTGTTCTGAATGAACGCTGACAGCAGCACAGCATGCTGGGAAACAGAGCTTCGCTGCTTTTCCCAAAACTAAACTGGACTCCGCTGCCCGTGAGCCTCGGCTCCTCCATGAACGCTGTGCTCTCATTGGCCCTTGACTTCATTGTGAGTTTGTGGCCAGCGTGCTCCCGTGACTTTACCCCCTCCGAGGACCCGTGACCAACACACTCACATGTCTGTGAGCTGCCTCATGGACTGATATGTCTTCCTCCACCAGCTGTAGCCAAATACAGAAAAATCAACTCTACTCTAAGTGAGCTATTAATGAAACGCCTTGGGGTTTAATTTCTTAAGAAATGGGGGAAAAAATTAATTAAGCGAAATTACAATTGTGAATAAAGCTTTTGAGTTATGATTTTTTTTTAAGCGCAGCAATAATTTAAATAACACAGTCGCATGTGTGAATGATAGCACCGCAGGGCAGATGAATGGCCTCAATTTCCTCTTTCGTTTAGCAGAATTGACCAAGCAGGTAGCCCCCCCCCCAATATATCGCTCCAGCAGCATCTTTTCATTTCCTGCTTTCAGCACACATGCACCTCAAGCACATGCCGTACGAGAAGGACGCCCACGCAGCCGGCAGGAACCTCAATGTTCACCAAGTGTGCAGCAGCACCAGCATAACCTGGCCTGCCCAGTGTACATCAGCCTGTCACTGTGTCACGGACGTGCTCTTTCACACTGCTAATGAAGCCACTCAGAGAATGGTACTAAATCAACTTCAACGCGTACACCTGTACAAGCAGACAGGCTCAATGAATTCCCGACAAACCATATAAAAGCATCACTCTGCCTCTTCACCCAGCAAACTTCCGCATAAGGCCACCACACCATTAAGCACAATGATACTTTAAACCATGGTGAAGCCTTGTTTATCTTAACTGCTCTTTACTGCGTATTTTACAATTTCCCCGTTGTTTTTACTGGCCGTTATAAACTGTGCAAGTTGTGCTATTTTTTCACTAGAGTGGATAGATGAAAGAGTCTTTTGCACCCTGCTGATACCTAAGAATCTGATTGGCAGATACTCAGTCACATGCTCAGGCTGCCTCTGAGAAGTACTGTTATAATGTCCAGGCTCACAAAGTAGTAATGACTAGTAATCCAGTCAATAGTGCATGACCCTGGCTGCTCTTTAAATGTGGCTCATGTGCTGTCCACCCATGTATCGCAAATTTGATAAACAGAAATGTGCCAGAGGCTTGTGCTTGTGGGCTGAAACGCCAGTGCCAGGGGGCACTCTCCCTGGCAGAGGGGGAGTGGTGTCCTAGCGCCACTGCCACACTCCACACTGTGAGTTCACGTCTGTGAGCGCGGGGGCGCGTACATTCATGCGGTGGTGTGTTTCCGGGGTTTTCCGTGCCGTGTTTGTAGCCCCGTAGATGACTTCCTGATGTTCTGTGTTGTCTTCATAGCTGTGTGGAACCATTCTTCTCCTGCTACGTCGTGCTCACAGCCTTGTGACATCATTCTCGATGCTCTGTGTGGAGTTTGAGGCTGTGTAGAGGCCTGTGCAATGTTCTGTGTGCCGTGCACATCTTGAGAAATCCCGCCGAATGTTCTGTGTTGTCTTCATAGCTGTGTGGAAAGGTTCCCTAAATGCTGTGTTGTGTTTTAGGCTGTGCAGAAGCCTTCCTGATCTGCTGCGTCGTATGTTTAATATTTGTAACCTGATATACGATTTTCTAGAGCACATCAGTCGCTTTTGGTTGTGTGGTATCCCTGGCCTGCACCGCTAGCCTTTTGGAGGTGAGGGCCTTTGTTTATGTTGGGCCTGGCACTCATTAACAGCACTGTTAGATTAAGGATAATGAGCCAGAGACTGGAGCAGCAGAAATAGACAAAAGAGTTAATGGCATGGGGATAGGTGGCGTGAGGAGAACATTTTATTAAAAACATTTATTTAACAGCTTTCAAAGAAGTGCTGCAGGCGTTTACGGAGATGTGGCTCGGCGTGCTGGACAAGGTGGACATGCGGACACAGGAATCAGTCATTGCAAGGTCGCAGCCGTACTCTGACACAGCGACTAGGTGTCTAGAAAAACAGCAGCAAAGAAAAACACAATAGCCTTGTATTACTATTACATTAATACATACCAATGATTCTTAATGATTCTTTTATTTGTTCATTTATATGGTAGACAATGTACATCCACTCATCATTATGCGACGGAGTTCTGTTCCAATGATCGGGTTGCTAAGCTAAAATCATGGTCGTCTAGCTGTGACTGTGGCTTTGCTTACTTTACTTACTTCAGCCTTCCATACTCAATTTAATATCCCTCATGAAGTAGACATTTAAACAACATTTTGTAAATTGTACTTCAAAGATCTCTCCCACTCCAGCGTGCACTGTTGTTAGGCGTAAATGCCATAAATGCGCACATTGGTCTGAAAAAATTTATTTTTTTACCGTCATATTTGTGAAGGGTCACTAACCGAGGGGCGGTAGTATAACATTCCTGTATTATTCCTTTTTCCTGTCTGGGGTGTGTTTGCTTGCATCTTTCGATGAATAGTTATTCTTTGTGTATTTTTAAATTGCTGCCTCTTTTTGTCACTGTGAATTATATGCTGGTTTATAATTCCATATTCTATCCATCTGTTCCTCCATTTATACATTTTTTCAGAAAACCTGAGCCTATCGCAGGAAGAGCAGGGCACAAAGCAGCGCACAAAGCAGGGCACATAGCAGCGCACAAAGCAGGGCACAAAGCAGCGCACATAGCAGGGCACAAAGCAGGGCACAAAGCAGGGCACAAAGCAGCGCACAATGCAGGGCACAAAGCAGCGCACATAGCAGGGCACAAAGCAGGGCACATAGCAGGGCACAAAGCAGGGCACATAGCAGCGCACAATGCAGGGCACAAAGCAGCGCAGAGGAGCACAGGAGTCCCTACAGGGCCTGTAAGACAGTGAGGCCCACGCAGAGGAGTCCCTACCGGGCCTGTAAGACAGTGAGGCCCACGCCGAGGAGTCCCTGTGGGGTCTGCAGGACAGTGCTACCTGCACTGAGAGAGGAGCTTTTATGTGCCCCACATTTCAATCTGCTGTTCATTTACTCTGGGGTAATTCTGGCTGGTGTGTTAAAATGCTGAAATGTGGAGTGCAGAAGACAGCGGCAGCTAAACGTGTGTGAGTCTGCAGAGCCTTCATGCGACGAGGAGGAGCCATCTGAGGTATAGATGTGTAATTACAGCCACATTTGGGCTTGACTGATGCTAATCCAATCAATGCTGCCCCCCTTCATTAGCAGACAGCCCCCCCACCCCACATACACAGCCACGTCCCCAAATCCATCACCGTTTCTCATCTATTTCGTGCATGTTTCCCCCCCGGCTGAGACATCCCAGGATTTATCCTGCTGATCATCACTTTTAGGGGAATCTCTAATGCATCCCATATATTCTCAATAAAAATTCTGCTGAAGTAGGTGTCTTTGCGATTTATGGGGGGGAGGGGGAGGTTATATGCAGATCAGGCTAGGAGGTAAATGAGCGGCTTATTGCAAGTAACAGCGGAAATCCTGCAAATTGCATTGACTTACGAGGATCCTGGCAATGCCCACACACATGCACGAATGTCATATTTCGCTGTGATCTTTCTTCCAAGCAAGGGATTATTAGTGCTTTCACTGGGATATCATCGGACAGGATAAATCCTTTGGTGCTCATCTCAGCACAACCCAAATCAAGTTCCCCGCAGTTTTAGCATTTTGTCAAATAAAGGCATTTAATCCCAAAGACGGACGTGCGGAAGGACCTGCATCACTCTGCGGCCGCTTTGAGCTGGTGACTCTATCAGATCTGACAGCAGCTTCACAGGTTCAGCTCGGGGTGATCCTGACGGAAAAGGACGCGAACAGCTGGCTGCAACTCAGAGAGCAGAGATGGAAGGATAAAAGAAAATAAAAAAACAAAGTTTATTGGGGTTTTGCTGACAAGTCACTTTTTAAATTTCCATAAGCTCTGGCGAGAGGGCCGCAAAGTTGCAGAGCCTCAAACTGTTTGCATTAACAATACAGGAATGTGGAAGCTCCAGGTATATTCAATATTAGGGTTTGCCCTTCCCCTGTGCCCAGTGCTTCCTGGGATAGGCTCCAGGCCCCCATGTGACCCAGACAAGGATAAGCGCTTAGAAGATGCGTGGATGGATGGAATGATGGATGCACAGAAAATGTACAACACCGGTGTATTGTTTACATTAACGTATGTTATTCAGTTTTCTCTGAAAAGGTGGCTTCTTTGTTAGTTTTCATTAAAGGCAAAAACCGTAACATTTCATGCTGATAAATTATTTTTTCCATCTGAGCAGTTCAGGCTGTCCAGAACATGCTTATGCTGTGAACTTGGACTGTAATTACAAAGCTTATATTAAAAATAAAAGCGAGATTAATTAATAAATAATTAACAGGGCATTAATCTTCATTCCAGGCAACATGAGCTGCAGCCTTAGACTGTATAAGCCTCCGTCATGCTGAACCGACACTGATATTACTAACAAACGTCTCAGCAATTTGTTTTCTTTGATTTGCTTATTTGCATTTAAATGGATGGAGTGACATTTTCTCGGGAGTGCCACACCCATTTCGGGCCCTGATTCCGCAGGCCAGAGGGCAGCTGCTGCTTCGAAGGGACCCGCTCTTCCTGCCTTCCTGGCATTGCACAGACAGGAAGTCCACGTGCCCATGGTAGCAGAGTAGTGCAGCCAGCTTCAGCGTGGTGTGTTCGTGCAGCCAGCTTCAGCATGGTGTGTTCGTGCAGCCAGCTTCAGCGTGGTGTGTTCGTGGCATAGATAAATTACTGCTTTACTGAACTACAGCAGTCGGCCTCTACAAGTGGACAAGCGACGTACTGTACAGCTGCTTTCGCCTCTGCTTATTTACAAAGCTGCACAGCTCACAATGCTATGAAGGGCATCTTATTTTCTGTATTACACTGTAAGAATATCAATATATTGCCGCCAAATAATGGTCTATAACATTCTCTCTATTCAGGAAAATAAATGTTACTAGTTCTGCCTTTTTAAACATTTGGTGAAACCATGATGATGCAGTACTTGCAGATAAGCGATACCTTTTTACTTTATGTGAAGGAAGGTTTCTGCAGGTCCCTTTGAGTCAGTGGACAGCATTGTGTTGTTCTGAATTACCTTTTGCTGCAAATGGACATTAATATCCTCATCTTTTATCAGTAGTGCACACTCTGAGATATTCAGGTGCACAATCTGATAAGTAGCTGAACCTTATTTCGTCATTGTTTTTCTCGACACATCACCGTCAGCCTAAGTGCACCGGACACACCCAGGCGCCTTACTCAGTTTTATTACTTCTGTCATGCGAGGTTTAGCATCTTCAGGATGAGGCCTGTGACTTAAAATAATATTTAGAGTAAATGTAAATGCTTTCATTAACCTTTAAGCAAAATGTTGCCTTTGCATTAGTGCAGGCAGCGAACTACAATGCTATTGGTAGTATTTGAGACTTTCCACCAATAGAAATCATGAATATTTTCATATTATTCTTCTAAGAATAGCTGCATAGGCGTCATCAGACTGACGTGGGAGTGCATGACACAGAAACAGGTGAAAACAACTGGGTGCTCTCTACAAGCTCCATAACTGTTCCATAACAAGCCTGTTTAGTCTCAGTGGTAGATACAGTACTTACTGTAATGTATGGCTATTGCTGCATGACTGACTTAGCGTACTAGAAGCTGCAGTTAGCATTCATTGCTGTTCCTCTTTCTGCTTTGCAGTGGATTTCACTACAAAGCTGGCCGCTTAGTATTCTGGCTTTCCTGCCATTAAATATCACAATTCCTGCTGAACCCTTCACTCCATATCATCGGTCTTCATTCTGCTTTTTTCCATTTTTTTTTTTTTTTTTGCATTTGATCTCCGTTCATGCAATACAACTTGACCACAATCTCATCTGGGACAATGTTCTGCATTGTTGTCTGGGCAAAAACCAATTTCCCTGCCATTCGTCCCCAAAATCCACAGGGTCTCAGATGTGTTGAAGTGATGCCCATTTGTGTCAAACTCTTTATACTCACCGGAATCTATCAGCTGAATATCAGCAAATGTTCTCACAGTCAGCAGGCTAATGTTGTGGTGTGGTTGGGAATAGGTGCTACATTTCATTGTGAATTTTCTGCTATTTACAAGCATTTCAGTAAATGTGTAAATGTGTGCTTGCAAGCTCACAGAAAGACTGGAAAGGAGTACCAAACTCACAGAGCCTGCTGATCACACACAGACACACTATCCGCACACATTTGTCTAGGATCCATTTATTTTTCAGTTTGGCTCATATGCAAATGCATGATTTATCTCGGGCTTCTACATGTAAATCCAATTTCATTATATTGAAAATATATTGGCTCCGTCTGACATTATAACTTCGACGTTATGTGCTGCTGTTTAAATTTATTGTTAACAGAATACAGGACTGAAAATGCAGTGATCTTTAAAATGCATCAGTCTCTCTCTGCCTCACCCAGGCTGAAAGTTCATTATGGTGTATTCAACTTCCAAGACTTTGAAGAAAAATGATACACTTCATTCACATAGAATACTGATTTTGGCACTGTTCTTAATACTGCATTATTATTATTATTATTATTATTATTATTTTTTTTTTTTTTTTTTTTTATGGTGCTGCAGATGGAACACAAATGCTCACACCTGCTGGAATCTTGATGGATTTTCTTGTACAGTGAGGTCATATTCCAGTCACCCCCCCCACAAAAAAAAGTGACCTAATTGACCTTCAGTTGTATTTATAAATGCAAACCGATCCCACACCCTTCAGGTAACGTGATGTGGTATCTGAGTCCGATCAGATGGCTGGTTTACACTGTGAGCTAAATATATCCAGCCCAGAGACACAGATGCTGTGGCCTTGTGGGGCTGCACCGCACTGGGATTAAGGCAGCCTGTCCTCCTCTTATGGGCCTCCGTTCGCCCCCAGCTGCTTTCCGTGACGTGGCCCAGGCCCGGCGTGGCGTTGCCTTGGAGGGCCGACTGCTCACTGGGTAGCTCCGCCTCCCGCTGCCAGCCCTCGTACCCAGTGCCAGCACTGCTGCCGTGGCCCCAAACTCAGCCTCATACTGACTGAGAGCAGCGAGGGTCAGAACCCCATGCAGCATTACGACTAAATATAATTCCATTCAGTTTCACAGAAGTCTAGAAAAAAATTCTGTTTAGACAAATTCTGGCGGATACAACATAACTGGCAGGAGTGTGAAAGCGTCTGTCGCTTCGGGGCTTTTTGCAGTATTACAGCAGGCATTGCCCTGGGGAGAGACGCGGCATGTGATTATAAATGGTTGTTACAGGGGGCCCGAATGCCCGCATCTGAAGAATGGACAGTGCTGCTGGTGCCATTCAAAGGCCACTTATTGTTTTCAGACCTCTTCCAGGGACATGCAGCCATCCTCTTTGTTTCATATGAAGCACCTCTGATTTAACCAATACACTGATCATCTGACACTCGTGATGGAAGAGAATAAACTCAGGACCCGTTCGAGCACCTAATCTATAGTGGCTCGGGCTTTTATAAGATCTGCTGTATCTGAGCAGCAAGTAGGTTGTACTAAGTGCTATCCCAGTAATCTAAAAAGAGCAGTGATTGCAAATGGATGCTGCAGGCGATCAGGCGATACTGAAAAGGACCGCCATTGCCCCTCCGAAACATATTATCACATGGCTGAATCGGATGCCTTTACTTTTTTATGAATGCATTGAGATGGCGGGATACAAAATAACTACTAAAGAAACACTGAGCAGCCATCAGTCAGAGGAAAGAGCTTCATAATAGCAACATCATAAAGGCGCTTTGTCAATAAAGGGGCAAAATTGCTTAAATACTTAAAACACATATTGCACTACAAAAATTTGGCATTCAGTAAAGACGTTGTGCATGTTATCTCCCAGAATAAGTGATTGTGCTATAATTTCCATCACCCATTAAGTGAGAGGCTTTTTCACTCTAAAGTGAATATCTTTAGAATGAAATAAATGGTATCCTTAGCTAGCAGACCACCCACTCTGTCATGCAATATGTAGAGCTTTAGGGTAATATGTAGAGCATCAGGGAAGTGTACTCTGCTGAGTCTCTTCGCAATAATTACCCATTTATCGTCATCAGCTGTGCTGTGACATCGATGGTAAAACTAACTGTGGTGATGAAATTGTTTGTCCATTTCCATTACTATAAGATGTTGGAAAATGCTAATTATTACCCAGAGATATATACATATGTATTTTAAAAGATGACCAGATCTTAATGCCTTGATTGTTTACTTGGTGACAAAAGGGGAAAAAATTCCTTTGCAACAAATGACCCACAAGGCATGGATTAATCGCAGCTGAATGAGAGGCTGACGTCGGGACAGTGGATTAATGATAGTATAGTGCAGATGCTGTGCTTTTCCACTGTGCATGAGAGGAAAGGGCACAGAAGAACAGCACAGTCATAGGTTAAACTATTACAGTGGGTCTAAGAGAGCAAGCACTCCACAAGACTGACCTCACTGTTTTACATTATTGATTTTATTTTTCTTTCTTTTTTTCAATGCTGCTTTCTCTCGCGCTTCTGTTTTTGGACAGATGCAGCAGGATCAGTTTGCACTGATTCCCCGTGACCTCGTTAATAATGCACAGCGCTTACAAGCCTTCCAGTGCTGTTACTATTAGCCGGCCTGTCAGGATCGCCCGCTACGGCCTTCTAATGAATCGCTGGCACGTGCAGTCAGAAATCAGCTCAGCACTGGTACCCCAAAGACACCCATGGCCCATCTGTCTGTCCGTCACAGCAAGGCTGATCGCTCTGAATATGAACTTCTTTATTTCATTTTTAGGTATAGCTGTTTTTCTACGTTTATATGAGAAGACTGGAATTCCTGGTGTTGTAATGTTGATTTAGGCTGTGAAATGTCCACTCATCCACTATATAATCCACTATATTAAAGTGAATGTACTGTAACATTTTGTAGTTCTGTTTGAATTCTGAACTGTAAATTTTATTAACTATATCGTGCACCACAAAATCGTCATGAGGCACACTGAAATAATCAGCTAGGTCATTATGCATTGGGGCCCGTCAAGTAGGTGTCATATTTGAAAACTTGGCTCAGTCTTAACTGTACCCATTAAACTGCTGCTTTAAAAACAAATGGTCGTTTTTATATATTTGACGGCTTTGCATGGGTAATGTTAAATGACAATTAGTACAGTATATTGATGATTATTATAAAATTGCATAGTTACAGTTGTAGTGCCCATCGTGCCCTCATAGTTGGAGACAGTACAGTTAAGTATGTTGTGAAGTTTTACATTCACAGATTTGTGTTTTAAAGTTGTATTTTATTTTTATCTCAATATTGTGAAGAGGTATCAAAAAATAGCAAAGTTAGTGTTGTTTAAAGTAAAGAGATAACAACTAGCAGGGGACTAAGAAACCAAACAGACATCAAGGTGACAATAAACAGGGAAACCAAGAGCGAGGAAGGACTCAGGGATGCATGTGGACTAAACTTCAGTGACAGGACTGGGGAGCACAGGACTGGGAGGCATTCTTATACAGGACTGACGAGGGAGCAGACGAGGGGCAGCTGGAGTGATCCACATGGAGGCTGAAACGAGAGGTAAGACAAAGAAGGAAACGGTTGTGGCTCATTAGAGCCACACTAGGGAGACCATGTGGGGGCAGGAATGCGGGGTGTGACAGCAGCAGGGGCATAACTTGGACGTGCACTAGCTTGCCTGCATGGATGTCACTACCCTCTCTGTAGCTGTGCTAACGCAGCAAATGCCTGTGGCCTTAGGTTCCCTGTGCCGTATTTCTCTTCCTCTCAAGCGTCACTGTCTCCAGTCTCACAGGAGTTGCTTGTTGCCTCTATAATTAGAACCAAATAAAATCAAACATCTTTGCATGTCTTTTTCTTTTTGTGCTCTCCATCTCCTTGACAACAGCACATGTTTCTTGCTGACGTGCCTGCTCGTTCTGCCAAACGTCACCCCCCACCCCCCCAAGCTAATCTAGTTACATCTCTTTATCCTGTTGCTCTAGAAAGTCAACTGAACACCCCCTCTATGCCTGCACTCTCACTCGATATATATCACATGCACCTCTCACTTTGCCTATTGTGTTCTGCCAATAATTATTCTTTAGCTTTTCCAAGTTACATTACAACAATTGATTAATAGGCTGCCTGGAACATATCTAATTCCCCTTATCTGAAGGTTACTTTTAATTAAGAATAAGGTTCTTTGTTTAATTAAAATAGTTTTTAAAAGTTTTTTTTCCCCCCACACAACCTTGGCAGTGTTTATGTATTTAATTAAGAAATATGTCATAAAGAGCATTTTAATGCAGGGAATCAGCAGTAACGAAACACACATAGACTGGCGTTTTACATCAACCAAAGCAGGGGCCCCTAGCAGAGGCTACTGAGGGTTCGAATGATCATGTTTTAATTAGCATCAGACTGGCTGTCCAGCCCCCAGCTTGGATGGGCTCCTGAGCCTCTCAGCTACTCCACTGTAGGAGTTATGAGCCAAGCGTGAAAATGAGCACAGGGTTGAAACTTTTCATATTAAGTGTGTGTGTGTGTGTGTTTGTATTTACTACATTGTGGGGACTAAATTTTCTGTTAACAAATGTCCTCACAATGTGGTTAAATCTTTTAGCTCGTGGGGTTTTCAGCTCGTTTCAGGTCCCCACAATATCAATCTCAATTTTATTAAATTCTTTGACTGCAATCAAAAGAACTAAAAATGCCAAAAGACTTGTATTTTGTTTGGTTACTTATGGTTATGGTTAGGGCTGGGTAGGGGTTAAGGTTGTCATAGTTAGCATCCCAACAAAGATATGATTACAGGTCTGTCTGTGTATGTATGTGTGTGTTGGTGTGCATGCGTGTGTATGCATTTGTTTAGTGCATGTGTGTCAGCATAAAAATATCCAGGGACAAGAAGAAAAGCATAAAGATACGGCGGCTTTATAAAGAGATCCTACAGAATGATTGGCAGATCAGACATGCAGACTCCCTGCCTGTATTACACACAGGAGTAGCAGTACAGTAGCAACAGGGCTTTGATAATAATGTGGTAATCTCATGCAATGGCATGGAGTACAGAGACACATACTGCTAACAGCATTCATCTCCATTTCTGTCCACACCCATCCTACAGTGGAGAGGTTAACCTTTCCAACAAGCAGCAGCAGTGACCTGTAATCTCATCCAATCCCACTGGATATGGCGAAATGCCACCACAAATTAATGATTGGCTCACGGATCACTGACCCCACCACACAACCCACCCCCCCTACATAACTACCCGGGGATTGGTTTTGCCTTGTCCTTTACATCCTTGAATAAACACACCATCATGCAAAAACAGAAACCCTGGATTATACACAGAAACACAGGATTCAGTGTAGGGTTTGGTTAAGAGGCTCACCTCTCATGCTGCACTGCTTAGGAACGCCATTTACATCCTGACATTTCTGTGATACATTTTCAAAACCTTACCTCCATTTTCATGCCCTGACAGAACATACTATACAACTATAATATGACTGCCATTTTACATGTGAACATACCCAGTAAATGGTCACAGTGAGCATAGAGCAGAAGCATGGGGTTCAAGGTAGGGGACAGCAGTCCATCACAGGGGACACGTACACACTGGCCAAGGCAGGGGACAGCAGTCCATCACAGGGGACATACACTGGGCAAGGCTGGAGACAGCAGTCCATCACAGGGGACACGCATACACTGGATAAAGTCAGGATGCAGCAGTCCATCACAGGGGACACACTCACATTGGACAAGGGAGGGGACAGCAATCCATCTCAGGGGACACACACATTGTGCAAAGGCAGAGGACAACAGTCTATCACAAGGGACACAAATATTGGGAAAGGCTGGGTATGGCAGTCCATGACAGGGGACACTTGGAAATTTATATCCATCAGCCCTGTCTTTTTGAGGAGAAACTTGCACAGACATTGGGAAATGTGCAAGCTCCAGAAGCCAAGAGTGCAGGATTCACATCCCAATCCGGGAGGTGTGAAGCCACAGTGCCACCCACTGAGTGAACATGCTGCTCATATAGGATTATTAAAATTTTAACATGAGATGTATAAAGAAGATGTTCACTCACAACGCCAGTGGCCTTCTTGGGTATCGAAAGGATCAGGTGCCTGTCCCACCCACATTACACTTCTCCTGCCAACTAAAAAGCAGTCAGGCCCTAAGATCTCAGCACTGCATCAAGCCTTTCTGAAGATCTTGCTTGTCTACTGACCAGCCATTGGATGGTTGAATTTTTTCAGCTTTAATGGGGTTGCTTGAGGCATTTTGCCATACATTATACCCACAATGACAGGAATTGAGGACAAGAAAGAGAGTTATAAAGCAGAGAGAATTAGAAACAGGTTAGATCCAAGCACTGGTGAGTGAACAGGACATTATAACAAAGATATACAAATGAGACAAGGAGAGATGAAGACCTACAATCTTTCCTTTATCTCACCCCGAATACAAGAATTAAAACATGTTCCAACCAAGTGACCATAGACCTGCCTTCTGGTAATATTTTATTCTCTTGACCAGCGCAGCAAATGTCTGCTCCATCTGGTTTGTTGATAGCCAACCCGCACATTAACTCGGGCTTTTTCTTACCTCTCACCTTCATCTCATCATAATGAGAGTGCCTTTGAGCAGGAAGAGCTGAGGCTGAGGCAGCCTTTTCCAAATCTGAACATAGCTGCTCCATTATGAGAACTATTACTATACTTCACATACATATTTAAAGTCACTTCCGTTGACTGTAATACCCTGTAGTACACAGAATTACATTCACATTTATTCAGTCCAGCTTATAGACTATATTTTCTCATTATGCAGGGATCAAAGCGAGAAAAAGATCTTTCCCTGAGTGGGAAGATTGATTACAGTGTTGATTCCACCCTGTAATCACGACTGCTTGCACCATCAGCACTTTTCCTTTTCTCAGGGGTGGGGGGCTGCGTCTGAATAACCGAAGAAACAGCCACACCCCCGGCATTTTCCCACATCCCTGAGCCTCTTCTGGGGCAAAGAACTCAGGTTTCTGACAGAACACGACGGAAGGTATCACCATTCCCCGAAATGCACCCAAGACATCCTGCCTCTTCCCTTTTTTTCCTTGCATACTTCCGCTGCTTTTTTTAATAGTTACGTTTTTTTGACCTTGCCCTGCTATTCCGGTTTTATCATTTCATCAGTGCATTTAAGGCTTCTAAATGTTAATGCATTTGCCTCACATAGGCACAAAACAGTAAGAGCATTTTGAGCTGAAAGGGAAAATAAATAAGAGAATAATTACGGTACACCTGGGCTAGACATCTAATGGGAGATTTGGAGCCAATCCCAGACACATACAATCAAGCAGAATGAGTAAAAATGGTCCTGCTGTCTGATGTGAGTTATCAGGTTTGAAAATGCACCAAAAGAGTGACAGGAGCCATACCCAAGCTTCCAGATGCTTCTGCAATATTCCAGACGCATTCACAGAGGTATCAGAGAATGGGTGAAGTTGAAGGTCAGATAAATGCTTAATATCAGCAGCTAAAAATGATGGGTCAGAGTTTACAATTAGTCATTTTTATATCAAGCAGTAGGTCACAGAGGCTGACTCCCATATGTGACAACTGTTTTGCCAGTGAATTTTTACAAAAAAAAAAAAAAAAACTTGATAATTTGATACAATAACTAATAATAGATGAATTGCTCATCCAGTGGTTGAGAAAAACATGTAATTGTCAGTCTGTGTCAGGCGTACTGCTTGTATTGAGGAATTAGACTTGACATATCATCATCATCTTCATACTGTTTCTCTTGGTGTGGTCACAGTGGCAAACTACCCCCAAGTTAATTAGGAGATAAATCACGGGATGTGCCTGGAACCGCTCCCTGGGGTGGTGATGCGATTGTTTGAGATTCTCAAGCTGTGTCGATTCAAAGGAACAGTAGATATAGTCTGAGGTCCCCTCACACTGTCACAAACAGCAAACTCAGCAATCCTAAAGATAAACCAGATTTCAATCATTTATTCTCGCAAACATGCTCACATTACAAAAGTAACTATGACAGTATCATCAGAATAATAACATAGTAATACCACTATGGTAAAACTATCTGCCCACCTATATACCATGTCATTCTACGTAGTTTTGCAATGTATGTATAGTTAAAATGCAATGGTAATTTGTTATGCTTTTTGTATTGTACCGTGGTACTAACATGCTTTTAAATTTGCTGTACTACGGTAATATAAGCTTATTTTAATAGTATTTTAAGTAATGTTTACCATAGCATTGTAATGATACAGCACTGAAATTAGACATCATAATTACATTAAATGTACTGTAAGTAAAATATATCTGTTTTGGCTAAGTGAAAAAAACACTTCAACATAGTCAACCATGTGCTACGAGATGAAGGGCTCATAGGCAGGCATTTGGGTGAACGAAAGGAATTAATTGAATTGAACAGGAACAGGGAAACAAAATAGACCGTGAAGGGTCAAAACAAGAAGGCGAGTATAGGAAAAGACATGAGCAGACAGTGCCATTAATGACCGGACTGGGGCTCACAAGAAAATCAGGAGCTTAAATATTAAGACTAACGAGGGGTGACAACCAAAAGGCCTGGCCATGTCAGGGAGGTTGACAGGGGGGTCAGGGGGACATTATAGTAAACCCCCTCCCCCCGAAGCATGCCCTCTGGGCACAGAGGACAAACAGGGGAGAGGAACAAGAGGACCAAATGCAAGGGCAGCCACACAGGGCCAGGGACAAATGGGACACCATATGGAACAGGGCACGGCAGGAGTGACAGGGTACAGACGCCACAGAAGACCAGAGGGGAAAAGCCACCGGATAGGACAGGACAAGACGGGACACACAGCATAACAATGGACATGGAACAGGCAGAGGCCAGACCAGGGAACAAAAGGAGAACAGGAAATACTAACACCGAACAGGACCACAGAGATGAAAGAGATAGGCATAGGATGGAAAGAGGCACCGAGTACAATGGAACGGGGACCAGGGGGCAGGAGAGACAGAGACCAAGACAAGCTGAACACACCACATCTTGGAACACCTGATGGAACAAACCCAGGACATGAGATGAGATGCATGACACGATTAGGGGCGAAGAACAGGGGACAGAGACCCGGACAAAACAAAGGCAGGACAGGGACCAAGGTATGACTGGAGGGAATGGGAAACATCTGAGAAGTCTCCTGGACCTTGGGAACTAGGCAGTGACCCTGGGACAGGGACCCTCCTGGGCTTGTTCACCGGCGATCCCAATAGTGAGACCCATCTGGACTGCAGGACCTAAGGGCCTCAGAGGGCCATTGGGGCGGGAGGAAGCCAAGGGGGCCAGGGGGCCCAGAGCAGGAGGGTGCCACAGGAACTGCAGTGCAGGAACAGATGACCATTGGAGTTCTTTGCTGGATGGCATGGCTGCTGTGAGGCCGGGCACAGGTAAGGTGGCTCCTTTTTGTCCAGGAGTTGGGGACTTGGGCAGAGTGGTCCTCTCTGGGCCAGGAGCCTGGAGGGCAGGGGGCGCGGCCCTCTCTTGGCCAGGAATAACAGAGGCGAGAATGGGCTCTGGAGGTGCAGCAAAGGCGAGAACAGGCTGAACGAGACTTTGGAGGCTCGGGACAAGGAGTGGCCCCTTCTGGGCTGGGCTTGGGAGCCAGCAGGTCAGGCGAGTCAGCAGCCACAGGCACAGCCAACTTCATCAGCTGGACCTGCAGCTGGACCTGCGGAACTTTTTATAAGGGTCCTTCCTTTCAGCTCATGTGGATCATCATGTAGACTGACTGGTGAACAAAGAGCCTCATCTAGCCACTTAGCGTATGCTCTACCACCAGTGCCCTGCTCATTCCCAGCAAAACTGCAACTACCAAAATCATCCACCTGTCAATCTCATATTCCCTCTTATCTTCACTTGTGAATAAGATCCAGCAGAACTTAAACCGCTTCGCTATGGATCTGATTCTCCATCCTCAGCCGAAAAGAACAATTCACTCTTTTCTGAGCGCACAATGGCCTTGGATTTGGAGGTGCTGATTCTAAACTTCACTGTTCACACTTGAAATCGAACCAGTGGAGTGTGTGCTGGGATTCGGTCGGGTCAGGTGAGGCCAAAGAAATAGCAGGAATGTTATCTCTAGCCCTAATTCTGGAAGCCCTTCCAGGCACAACTGCACCTTCATATCTTTTTTTTATAATAATCATAAATATGAGTGGAGGCAAGATTCTGGCTGGAAGCTAAAGTCAACTCTAAATGACTTTGAATTTGTGCCAGGTATGCAGTCACAACTCTTACTATATTCATACATGGACCAATTAGAGTAGTGACTATGGTACCTAAGTAATACTCACAGTATGAACAGAGAAACATGGTCATATGCCTTCTACAAGGTCACAAAGCATGAATAGACAGTGGTAGCATGATGGTCTAGGTGGCCATGACCAAATTACGCTGCTTCTCCACAATGGAGCCATTTGACCACCACAACATTTCAGCTGCAGTGATAGACTCCAGACTTGACACAGTTTTCAAAATTAGATGAAGGTTTTAAGTTTTAACAATAAACTGAGTTCTGTTAGTGCGATTTCTGAAAATACAACTCCTTAGGTCCTTGAGCAATGTGTTTTTTCAACAGAACACAGAGATTTACTGATGTATCGATTGATTGGCCCAGTGCTCCGATATTCTGACTGGAACACATGCTCTCACATATCAGTTACAAACGATTCCCAAGAGCATGTGTTGTGTTAGCCAATAACAATGTGCCAACTGCATCACTCTAACAACCCCATCTCCTCTAAAAAAACGGTCCTGTCTGGTCCATCATTAATGTCCATCAACTGCACAGTCAAAAAGCATGCAACACTGATCAGAAACACACAGGCTTGCCAAGCAGTTCTCTGTTCCTCTTAAAGTACATGTGACGATACTCAGACCAAACAGTTCTCTTGCATTTTTGTACTGTTCTTATAACGTTATACTGTAAACCTTTAAAAATGGCTATACAGTATATATAGACAGGACTTTAGCTATGTTTCTCAAACCAAACTGTGCTATATAATGAAATACACAAATAATTATATAAATAATAATTAAATATTTATTTGGTGTCTGTAAGGGAATAATCCAATTTTGGGGGCTATGCTAATTTTCACGTTATTATTCAATAAAACATGCGCGATACACAAGGAACAACAAACATTACAACTAACATGTTTAAGAGGATCTCTGTGTTAGTGCTTGTTTTACTGGTTAAAACGCTATGTGTGTGTATGTTTCTGTGTGTGTGTGTGTGTGTGTGTGCATGTGTGTGTGTGTGTGTGTGTATGTTTCTGTGTGTGTGTGTGTGCATGTGTGTGTGTGTGTGTGCATGTGTGTGTGTGTGTGTGTTTGTGT
>JAODLC010000015.1:20635269-20645403 GCA_026781145.1 Hippopotamyrus pictus | reverse complement strand
GTATCTGCTACACCGCCCACCTTGGTGTCGTCTGCAAATTTAACCAGTTTACTGTATGTATTGGTGTCAATATCATTCATGTAAATCTTCTAACCACTTATGCTGGTCATCGATCTATTGCCACCATCATTGAGAAGTGTCCAAGGATGGATGGATGAATGGATATATTTATTATTAAGCAATGCTGAGTCAGACATTTCTGTCTAGGTCCTTTTGCATTGTTTATACCGGAAGTGGCAAAGGTCCTGAAACTAGCTTCCAATGTCTTCCAAAAAAAAATAATAAAAAAATACAATATTTTTTTTTGTAATTGCTTTGGCACATTTCTGGAAACATGTTTAACATTCTCAAGACTACAAGAGCATTTCTCAAAACAGTTCATGTATACAGCAAAGGACTATGGTTTAGCTGCAAAAGCCTGTACTTACCCAAAACAATTAACTCTTGTCTCAAAAACCAAAAAAAAATCCATCAATGAATTAGTGAGTGCCACCAAAATGAAAAGTACAATCATTTTAACGAGAGCCAAAATGATTAGATATATTGTCAGTATGTCAGTGCAAGTATGCAAGTATGCAAGTATGCTCCTGAATGCTACAATTCTGAATAATAGTCGGTTCCCACTTTCTCATTGTCACTGACTGATCATTTTTCATTAGCAAACTCATACTTATTCATGTCAAAGACACCAGTTTCAACACTGCAAGGCTCTACATTGCAGTATGTAAGGTTCACTGGCAAGAGAAAGCACTCACATGCTCATGTTACTTCTGCAGACACAAGTACAATAACAAAGAAAAAAGTCACACAGCACTGTATAACACAAAAACAGCAACATTGCAATACAAGAATAACAAAATTACATTAAAATCATGTACTGGAATATATTTTTAAATCATTTTTAAAGCCTGGTTAATGGTTTTGCATGTGGTGACTAACATGATGATCACATGCATACAGTACATAATATAGTTTTGGGTGTAAAATTATTACAATGAGAAACTACACAATCTATTTTGACCAACGAGACTAAATTGAAAATTGCACCAAATGATGACGAATATACAAAACCATTTGTATTTAAGTACTAAAACCTTTGGAAATGTGTGTGAAGCAATGAGAAGTGATGTTCTGCGGTGCAGAAGTGACATTATGGTGTGGAGATTGCATTTGTTGTTCTGCAAATGTTAATTATCATTTGAGAAATGCTCCAAAACGATCGAGAAAAACTGTAAGACGTCCTGTGTCTGATATATCGAGAAAATGAGCAAAGCCCACTGAAGAAAACCTTTGTGACTGACTACCATTGATTATTCAGAAAGTCAGTGAGTCACTCTGAGGACAGAAAATCTGGTCATAATAATATTGCTCAATTTATAACTGAACTTTGTGGCAGGCTTAAAAATAATAAGATCACTGCTTGTGACATTTACAATAAAAATAGTCTTGGAACAATATGGAAGTTTACTTTGACAGGCTTTTAGTTTGTATACGAGAATAAGTTTTTGAACATAAATTGCTTTTTAGCAATTGTGTTTATGTGTGTGTGTGTGTGTGCTTTTTAACTTATAAATTACCCTCCTTTAATGCCATAACAAAGGAGCGCACTAATCACAGAGCCGTAATCCTCCAGTGCTTAACAAAGTTGCTTAGTTTGATTACATTAACAATGCACTGGATGCAAACAGCCTCAGCTCTATGAAGCATCACCGCTGTTTCTGAATGTGTCTTCCGGACTGTCACACAGTACGCTGACCATCCGGCAGCCAAAGCCTGTGTCCGTCAGGCAACATTGCAGCATAAATCCACACACTCATTACTCTATCGGTGAACACCATGCGAAAGCAGACGAGTAGGCTGGACATATTCCACTCTGATGTGCGTGAACTAACCTTCACCACTTCTTTGTGCGAAGCAGGGAAGATGGAATGAACTATAATGAAATTAGCAGACAAACAGGGTCTTTCGAGCCAAAGAATGAGAATACAAGATATACTTGTAATGATCATCTTATCATGCACAAATGTATAGTAAGGTTTGCCATTGCATTTGTATTATGGAAAGGCCTTGCAGACTAGCTATAAGATGAATGTATCAGGAGCCTAGACCTGAACACCATCCAGTCACAGAAACAGAAACAACTTGGTTTCATGCCCCAAACGACATGACATTTAATATGTTGACTGAGAAGCGCGAACTACCGCCATCTGGTCCGACTTGCATATTTTACCACCCTTGTGCTCAAGCCAAACAATCACTAACTAATACACTATATGTATTCCAATCTGTTTACCAAAAACAAGTCTTCCAGTTCATCTCATAACCTTCCCACCTATACTCCAGGTACTGTGCATATACCTTCAGCAAAAATCCATTTCTATAAATTAAAACATACAAAGAACATACAGGGTATGTAAAGTGTATGTATGTATGGATATATGTAAGTATGGATGGATGGAATATTTTTTCCTATGGTCTGCAGTTCACCTGCCAAATAGAGATCATGCACATCCAGATGACACCAGCCCTCTGAGCTCATAATCAGTCTTGGTGGGGTATAGGGATCTCCCCAAACTAGAACCACAGATGGATGGATGGATGGATGGAATATTTATTTCTCCTGTCTGCATGCTGCCCTCCAATCAGAGACCATGCCTGTCCTGCCAATGCCAGGCCTCCATTATCATAGTCAGTCTTGGGGAGGTACAAGGATCTCCCAGAAATACAGTAGAGTCACAGATGGATGGATGGATGGATGGATAGATGGACGTATGTAATATTTATTTTTCCTGTCTGCAGGCCGCCCTCCAATCAGAGACCATGCCGGTCCTGCTAATTCCGGGCTTCCGTGCTCATAATCTCAGGGAGGTGCAGGGATTTCCCGGAACTAGAGCCTCAGTGAATTGTTTTGCCTGCTTCACTGAGTCTTACTCTCGTCTCATTGTATTTTCTTATTGTGCTTTTGCCTTCAGCCTGATATATTGAGCTTGGATTTTGGGTCGCCAGTTTATACTTTGCATCTTGAGCACCTGACCTGTTTTCTGACCCTGGTCTGTCCTGCAGAGTCATGGTCGCAAAGTTCACTTTGCTATTGAAATTATGCTGCACCTGTTAAGACTCCACTCTGCACTTGGATCTTTGGACTGATTTGATCTGAATTTTAACAGGATATTATAATATTCTATGTAAAATTATTTGAATGTGGTCTGCTACAGTAATACCATGCCTAAATTATTCTTTTCGTTATCTTACTTAAAATAATTATAAATGGAAAAATATATACTTAAATTAAGAATCAGCAGACTACATGTAAGTGGATTATAATGTGGAGTATAATGGAAACTATGGTTTGGGAGTCAGGATGATAAATAAATGAGGAGGGTTTTGCATAGAGAGTGCCGTAGGCCGCACGACGCCTTCGCCCTGCTTCAGCATCTGTTATTATTTACCAAGCAGCTTTCCCAGAAGTCCCCGGGACATGTACTGCCTGAAGAAAGGGAGCAGGAGATGCCAGATGAAAGAGCAGCATATTTACCCCCCGAACCAACTGCTGGCAGTGCTCGTCAAGTGTTAACTGTTTAGTCCTCCTGTCATCGCTCTCCGAAACGCGCGGTTAATCTTTTACAAACCTGCAGTCCTTTAACGAACCGTGGCTGGTAAAAACTAAACCATCTTTTGGAGGTCCCTGAGTTTACCGAGTTTTAATCCAGCTCTACTTCCAGACAGCCGCAGAGAGACCGTGGGAAGGTAATAATGATTGGAGAAGTTATAAAATTAGACTCTGTCAATTTGTGCACATTAGAGGGCTCAAGCACAGCAGCTCATTTTCTTTGATCTCACTGCGGAATACATGAGCTCAGGTAAAATTACGTTACTGCACTTCTCCAGCATAAATAAGGAGGAGAAACAGCAGAGGGGATAAAAACATGGGTTTGCCAACATGCCCACACACACACATGCTTATTAAGGAGCACATGCACTTCAGCTAAGCTTGCTAAGGAAAGTAATTAAACAGCAGCATCCGAGGACATGGCACAGAACAGCTGGCTAAATTGATAAGCGGCGAGAGGACGGACAGGTGCTGGGAAACAAATCAGGGAATAAAACCACCATTAAGATATAATTATCAGCAGCATATGGATGTTTCATATTTTTCTCGGCATACTGTTTTTGAAAATACGTCTGTAATCAAAACAACAGAAAAAAAACACTCCCAGATAATTTGAACAATATTTATTTAATTTTCGAAATTTAATTTAGAAAAGCTAATTTGTGCAAGACCGATTTGTATGATAAGGTTTAAATTATGTATAATGTGCTTTCAGAATTAAGCAGAAAAGTAACAACTGTGGGCAGTTAATGTTTACTGACAAAACAGAGACTTAGAGAGGAGTACGTCTCTCAGTAAGCGCCGCAAACGTCACATTAGTGTCCATGTCCCAGAAACACAATGGTGTTTTCAGCTGTTACTGATAACAATAGGAAATCAGAAAGGTGACGCTATTATAGACGTGAAAGGAGGGGCGAGAGCCTTAATGCAGCATCACCACACTGACACTAACTGCACTGGGAACATCACTGTCTGCCATACAGATACAGTATTTAATGCTGTTTCTCCCTCCACAAATCAGTCTCATCATTAGAATAAATATTGCATATGAATTTTTACAGACACACACACACACACACACACACACATATGTATATATATAAACCTTTATGGTAACTATAGCATATTTTCAGCCAAAGTATTGTTTGCTTAGGTAATGTCCATTGTGCATTAGCTGTAATTGGAAATTAATTATAATGAAAGATTTATGCTATAGGTAGGAAAAGGTAGCCATTTGCACTGTAATTTCACTGGAATTTTTCTTATAGGAGAAAGTTTGAGGATCTGGTTTAAATGTATGCGAGCACATACTTCGGCATGGTGGGGGAGGGGGGCTGTTGGAGCTAGCGGGGAACATAAACACTTTGACTTGAAGGCCGGTAGTGATGGAAACCAAAATGATCCACACATTCGACGACACTTCGGCTCAGCTGAGGCAAAGTCAGATTCCAATTACCAGGAGCTGAGGAGGATGGAGTCAAGAGCAGCTCAGGACCCTGCAGCAGCTCAACAACTGGAAAGTGCACAGGGAGATTCCGCTACCATGCCGGGAACAGTCAGAGACAGCCTTCACAACAGCCATAATTGTATGCCATGGTTGGACAGTCTGTTCGATAGGGGCTTGGAGGTGAGTCACTGTCCCTCTCCAAGGACGTTTATCGCAGCACGATCTGCCCTGGCAACGCTAAGCTTGTTTAGTTATTTCAATAACAACCTTCATCGAGCGCAGTATCAACAGAGCCTCACGGCAGGCCTGCCGTATTTAGTGTGGGCCTTTTTCATTGTCTGTCAGCCTTCCTGTGATGTTCACACAGGCAGATCCATCTATTTTCTATACAAGCTTGTTCTATATGTTTCTATTGTTGTGGGGGGAGTTTGCGAGAACAAGGCAGGGAATAACTCAGGATGCGGAGCTAGCCACTCACAGGGCGTACACACACACATACACACACACGTCGGGTATACCTATCCTTATGGGGACCGCTTATTCACTTCTGTAGGAAAAATGGTAACACTAACTATGACAACCTTAAC
Organism: Hippopotamyrus pictus; assembly: GCA_026781145.1. Taxonomy (NCBI): domain Eukaryota; kingdom Metazoa; phylum Chordata; class Actinopteri; order Osteoglossiformes; family Mormyridae; genus Hippopotamyrus; species Hippopotamyrus pictus. The sequence continues at coordinate 20,639,759 of JAODLC010000015.1, read as the reverse complement.
CCCTACCCAGCCCTAACCTTAACTATAAGTAACCAAACACAATACGGGACGCATAGCATTTTTTGGTTATAGATTACACTCACAGATCTTTGTGGGGACCTGAAAAATGGTCCCCACAATGTCAAAATAACAGGCTTTTATTACATTGTAGGGAAATATTTGGCCCACAGACACACACACATGCATTTGGTACATTTGGTCCCCACAATGTAATATAAACATAATCCACACACACACATGCATTTGGTACATTTGGTCCCCACGATGTAATATAAACATAATCCACACACACACATGCATTTGGTACATTTGGTCCCCACGATGTAATATAAACATAATCCACACACACAGATATAGCTCCTAGCCAAACCCCCTTTCCGGTTTGTCACCATGTCATTGATCTGCAGGGAGGAGCAGCACTGATGGGGCCTCATTAGCCCGCCTCAGCTCTACGAACCCCCCCCCCCCCCACCCCACATCTTCCAGCCGGTAGGATCAGCCCGTTCCAGGTCTGGTGTGCATTGTCTTCTGGCTGCTAATCACCTTTCCATTATATGCTGCATTGTAAATAGTCCAGCAGAGCCAGGATGCAGCATCTAGCTCTTCCCTTCACGTCACGTCTGTCTGATAGCCGCTACACGCTGCACATTTCTGTTCCCATTTCTGCAGGAAAGACTGGAAGCACTTTATCGACAGGGGGACTATTAACTCCTACCTCCAGGTCCGAGTAAATTATCATGAGATGTGCACAAGTGAAGCGGGGGAGGCTAAAGGAGCCCGTGCTCGTTCTCACACTGATGTTTAGGTTGGCCGTATGCAAGGTAGGCCAGGGTATGATGACCCATGAGATTCAAACCAGCATTAATGACATCCAGTAATGTTTAATAACGATGTGGGACCATTTGACGGGTTTCACTGGTCGCTGGCGTAGGGGCCTTGTGTGTGTATTATTTTTCTAGTCATATTTTGTCAAAGCGACTGTAGGGCCCTGCCTTCATGACTGCTTCATTCAAAGCGACTGTAGGGCCCTGCCTTCATGACTGCTTCATTCAAAGCGATTGTAGGGCCCTGCCTTCATGACTGCTTCATTCAAAGCGATTGTAGGGCCCTGCCTTCATGACTGCTTCATTCAAAGTGGGCTATAACACCTAACACTGAGCACTGAGTCAAAGTGACTCTCCTGCTCTTTGGAATTGGAGCAGAAGGACTTACCAACAAAATGTACCACTGAAGTATAAATCATGAACAAATACAGTCTACTTGAGAAAAGATGCATCACGATTTACTAGTGATGAAAAACATGCGATCATAATATAACTAAGACTTAATTTGTGGTTAATTAATGTATAAGTTATATCATAATAGTATATTATCTGTGCCCTGTCAGGTAAAGTGATACCTTTAACTGTTCTATAACCACAACTTGAACACATCTTCCTTTCAGATACATGTGATAATTCCACCTTTGCATGAACAGCGTGTCCTAATGAGATAAGTATTGATTTGTGGGGGCGGTGGCAAGGCTTAATTATCTGCCATACGTAAGTCACTCCCCCTCAGGCGAGCAGTTCTCATTGGCTGAGCTGCTGTGTTGTGCCTCTGTGATAGATCTCCACGAGACTGAAGATCCACGGGGAACTGGGCTTCTTGTGACCCACTTCTGATTTTCTTAACATTATACTCACATTCAGACAGGCTGCTTTTCATACATATCATTTCATACATATAATTACAATGCAACAGATGTTATTTAATTGCTATTCTTTCTGGGGGCGTATCTGTACTAAGAATCAAATTCTACATAGTATTCAACTTTGTGACATTTTAAAACGATGAATCACATGAAAAATATGGTCAACACATCTCTCAGACTTAAAAAAAAAAACAATAGGTGACCAGTAATTCAGGTCTTGACTGGCATGCTGCCCAGGGTGTAGAAGATGGATGGATGTATAGATAGGTGTACGGTTGGATAGATTGATGGACGGATGAGCATTGTTTTGGCTCCATATATTTCTTGTACTCAGTCTAAGCTGTAAATGTACACGCACACAGAGGCACATACGTGTTTGAACACACACATGCAAATGGCTCTGGAGACGGTCGGCATGCATACTGTACAGTACACACTGGTGCAGACACCGGGCAGACTGCAGTCCGCTTGCAGCATCTGTATCATCCTTCTATCCTCTTCTTAATCTTTGGGGGATCCAGGCTTCAGAGAAACACGTCAGGCTGTCAGTTCAAAGATGGTGTCCATTTGACCTGCATTTTCCCAGCACCCCCCCTCCCCCCCATCCTGTTCCCATCCTATTCCCATCCTATTCCCAGCTGTTCCGTACCGATCAACTGATCTGACAGCCCAGCGTCCTGTAGGAATGGCTGGGACCCCCCCCCCCACACACACACTCCTGCCACCCCTGCAGACTTCACTAAGTCGGGCAAGACCACTGCTTGCAAAGAAGCATTGAGTGACAGCAAACAGATGATGGAGGCGAATGACAACTTACCCTAGAGGGCTGTGGGGTGGAGGGCCACAGCTACGTCACTGGTCACTGGTGTGGGCGCCAGTGAGGAACACTTTGCCAGGTAGCTATTTTACCAGGAAAAATGTTTTGGAAGACCGAGAATGACTAAAGGTCATGACTCTCAGCTTGACAAAGCGGGGCACAGACTCAGGACGCTGACTTTTGGACTTAGTTCCAGAATGTTAAAGTTTAAAGTTCTTGGAAGAGTCCTGCAGATTTACCCTTGTGGGATATAGGCCTCAACCACTTCAAGGAAATATATAGTAAAATAAATAGATGAAGAGCAACACTGTGAGATATGGAGCTCACGTCGAATGAGAAACTTCGGCAAGAAAGTGCTGCAGGGTTGGACTAAAGGAGAGAAAGCCCCCTGCCTGGGCAGCCTGCCGGATGGAGGGAGGTGATGGAAAATGAGCACATCCTTCTGATGTTGCTCTTCTGAAGGAATCTCTGGAAGCAGGCTGATGCAGCCACGCAGGGCCTGCAAATTACCATGCACGTGTGCCATCTGCTGCAGCATCAGCAAGCTACATTCATTTATTCCTCATGCTTTGATCTACTTTACATGCTGATGTATATAATCTCAGGTTTAAAGTCTGATTGTTGTTCATTTGTCCTGGGTGTGAAAACAATCAACAGTAGGAGGACAAAGTCGATTTTTTTTTTTTTTCATTTATGAACTCAGACATGACAAGGTCTTCTTCATTCTTAGGTGTGTAATTGTAATACTCTGATGGCATTTTTTATGTAGAGATATGTGTACAAATGACTGGATTTTAATATAAATATATCTTCATAGACATGCCATTTTAGTTACTAGGTATTATTTTAGTTGCCAGTATATATTCCGGCACAATTTAATTTATTGCTATATTCATGAAGCCCCCGACTTAAACTTGATTGAAATGTGGAAACCATCAATTAAACGGATATGGGGGTAGCCTCAACAGTTCGTCAATATGAAAGGTTAGTCACAAAAGTTAATTAAGTCACCCACTCTATTTGCATGAAAATTTACCCTGGGCTTCCTGGAAGTTAAAATTAAAAAATGGCATTTTCATTGGGCATAAAATATGCTGGCTTTCTCTAGCTTGTAGGTACCTAGCGTGCTCTCTAGGAGGAAAGTAATGCTAAAGTTCGTGCATTCATCCATTTTATCCCGCAAAATGTGTACCCCAACAAGTTCATTTTCCTTAATCCAAAGTGACATTAATATACGAATAAGGTGTATGATACAACAGCAGCACATTTGAGCAGTGTGTGAAGAGTGACACTGATTTCAGTCTCAGGATGAATGCTACTGTTTGGAAGCTGGAAAATGTCATCGTGGAGAAAAATATTCCCTGCCTATTCTTAATGATACTTAACTTAATTAAATATACACTCTGCACACTGCTCCCAAAGACTGCAAGGGGCACAGTGGATTTGATACTGTTGTCGTTCTCACTGCAAGGAAGAGATTGTAAACCATTTATCATTGTCTCTAGTGACAACTGTGTGAACTGTCCCCAATGGAACAGAGGAGGAGTCAGACATGTGCATGTACATATATAGCTTCCAATGATCAACGGCATTTCTGATAATGAAGTAGGGCTAAAATGAGAAATAAAATATAAATAAAAGATTAGACATAATTGATATATCAGACATTAATGGTTCCATTTAATAATTAACATTTTATATGATCATGTTTAATCAATCGCTTGGAAATGGATTAAATCACAATTTTTATCTTTCTTCCCAGATAGTCATGATGTTTAATTTTTTTTTTTTTTTTTTTTTTTGCATTAATTTCATATAATTTTACAACAACATAACAAAACACCACAGAGAAACTCCTGCTTTCCACACACCTTTTCCCACACAAATGGAGAAGGGGGGTCGGTCGGGTACAGGGCCAAGGCGGCGCAGAGGGTTCTCATAAGGAGGGTCAGTCGGGTACAGGACCAAGGCGGCGCAGAG
>JAODLC010000015.1:20599127-20618049 GCA_026781145.1 Hippopotamyrus pictus | reverse complement strand
AGGTCCTTATCCTGCCTGGGGGGCAGCATCGGGTACAAGGCCGGGGATCAACCTGGAAGCAATGCTGGACGGACACACAACATTATACACTTTAAGCAATGCTGAGATGCCAATTAGGAGAGCAGAACACAGAGTGAATGTGAACCTCTGGCACCAGAGGTCTGAGGTTACCCAGTAAGGAGCCTTATTACTCTATTGTATACACACATACTATAACCTGCAATGAAGAACAAAAGGTCTCAAACTATGAATCATAAGACTTGGTTCACCCTCAAAAAATACCAAATTTGACTTTCAAGCTAAGAAAACCAAATGGCTTCTTGTGATGTACATCACACCACGTACCCAACACTCAACAGACATATAGAATCAGATCATATCCGAAATGAGCAGAATCACCTGCATTTTGCTTAAGGGTCACATAAGAAACACATTTCAGAGCATGAGTATCACCCAGCGCATGTTTAGCAAAGGAGGGCTACTTTAAATGCAAAGCTGCTTAATGGACTGAGAATTTGCTGTGGGAAGATGGGCAGCATTGTCATAAAGGCTGGCAGTGTAACCCTGCAGAAAAACCCATGATCTCAGTTTCATGAATCTTTCAGTTTTATTATGTTTCATGAATTTTACATCGGAGCATTTGATATGAGCAGCGTAGCGCCCCGGTGAAAGTGCTGGGGTATAGCAGAGGCGCAAGCCTGACATGTCGTCATCCTCAGTAGCAAGCAGCATGACCAGTTTTCACTACGTCTTCACTATTAACTGTCTGCTCTCTTACAGGTACTTGTGCTCTGTCCAGCATTGAAGTTGTTAAAAATGCACCAATTGGCTGCAGAAAAACGTGTTGACAGCACGGGAGCCGTTACCCTCGACACGGCCGGTCCGAGCTTTTTTCCTGCAATTACACCCTCATGCTTCAAATCTTTGACTAAATGCCTAATTGCCCTCTGCCTTTGTGGGATTGGATTTGGCAATCCCTGAGGCTGTCACTCCGTGCCTCCTATTAATCTCCTGCCTTTTTTTAGACTGCTAGAAGGTCTCCTCTGAGCTTATTCTTTCCAAAAGCCAGCGGTACTATATATACGATTAATTTTTCTTTCCGAATTCAGGTACTATCTACCCATTTGTAGTTAACAGAATATAGTTAGTAGTAATTTGGTAATTGACGCTGTGTTCTTTATGCTTCAATATTCAGACCCCATTGTTCTGAATGGCAGTGTCCCATTCGGGGATCGTGGATTTTTAAATGATGAGGTCATAAAGCAATCAGTGTAAATACACAGTAAAAGTGACAGGTTTACAGGGGATAATGGACTGCATAACGCCACCTCGAACATATGGAGAGCACATGTCTGCACGCTGGGGCCGGCACTGCGCCGTTTACTGCTGCAAGACTGATAGCCCCTCCGCCAGGCCCAGGCCCTCGCCCCCGTAGAATATCCACCTGCGGATGGAGCAAACCGGGCCACGTCGCCGTCAGCCTCTTAGCTCTTTTGTAGCTTTTTTTTTGGGAATCCATCCTGCTCGAGAATTACAGACATCGCTCTTGTTTCAGGACCGGCACTTTATATTTATTGAAATGTTTACACATGATACATGGGCCTATACAATCGAAAGACAGCAGACTCCTCTGTGACTTTGTGCTCAGTCAGCTTTTAGGTCTATGACGCACGGGGGAGAAAACGGAATGTCCAATTCAAAACAAATGAACATCCTGGAATGGAAAATGTTGAAAGGGCTGATGGGAAGCATGAGATAAGAGTGGGCCCCAGTGCTTTCACATCCTCTCTATTGGTACTGTAATCCATCCAATCACATTTGCTCAAAGTGCATCTCATGAGTCTCGATTAGCTCTGGTTTTTCCAAGCTGAGCTCTTTCCCCAGAGGACCAATAGCTGCACAAACAAACCAGGCCCGTGTAGGTTCACGTCTGGCCAACAGCAAACTTACGGGCTGGTGGTTAAGCACAGCAGTATTGTGTTTGGGCAGAAGCAGCACTAAAGCAAGAAAAAAGATAAATAATTATCAGAAAACAGGAATTCTACTTTTCCCTCCTGTAACTGCACTTATGACTAAAGTGTTGCAGGTCCAATATCACAGAAGCCCTTGCTTCCTGACCCCGTGAGGTATGCACTTAGCTGTGATTGTTTCAGCTGTCGGAAAGATACCTAATGTATCGTTTCAGAGTCACCGTGTAATATATATTACACATAAAAAATAATGTGATACAGCACACTAGACCCTAACAGAAGGTGCTGTATTTGTGTATAGAGCATTAAAACAAATGAACAAACACATAAATAGATGAATAAATCAGAGATACATAGACAGACAGAAACACAAACAAATTAATGTGATGACAATGGAAGCTTCTGAAGACAGATTGACACTGGGAACTCAAATATTCCCAAAGCTGTCAAAGCTTATCAGAGCTGCGTTTAATACTGGAGGTGTTTGCCTGCTCTGGAGTCGGACAATTTTGATTGCAAAAGAGTAAACATGAAAAGCAGAGTAAAAGTCCTCAAATCTCTAACTGAAGAGTGTGGGCCTACTGGAATGCGAGCAGAGTTAATGAAAAGCCTTTGACTCCGCATCCCATAATACCCAGCTGAATCCCAAAAGCAATGTGACTGACGGGCTGGGTGAGACAAACAGGGGCCTAAGCGAGCAGAAGGTTAGGATCCGAGAGTGAAGCTCTATGAATCATATGTGGAATTGGTCTGCAGCCTTGGAGGAAGGGAGGGAGGCAGAGAGGGAGGGAAGGAGGGAGAGAGGGAGGGAGAGTGGTTGGCTAACACAAAGCATCCATTTTTGGCTGTGCCCGTAAAAGCGGCCCCCTTCTGCACCCCGAGAGAAAGAGAAAACAGCCTGTGCAGGTTAACGTTCCTACGTAGGCTCGCCAGAGATAATTAAATAACAAAGTGTTAGCGCAAACAATCAAAGGATTTAGAGGTAGGACACAAGGCGCATGCAAATGTCTCACGCAAGCAGATCAGTGGGGATATCCGGGGTCTCGGTCACCAGAGCGGCGCCTTCCTGTCACAGCACAGTGACCACGCTTATCATCTGTCCCCGTGTCCTTCTCTAGAGAACCCTGGGTCATCATGCTGAGGTGAAACTGACTCTGCACACGCAACAACACATAATCAGAGGATAAATTAAGCAGGAATCCCCATGTCATCATCACACAGGACACGGTTTATCAGGAGACTCAGGTGTAACATTCAGTTAATTTGAAATGAAAATGAGAGTAATGCTGCCATTTTGTGTTTATTAGCTGTTACACAGAAAGTTACTAAACACAATAAGTACAATAAAAATAATGATAATAATCACAGAGACACTGTACTAGGCATGCAGGGGGGGATGAATGGATATACAATGCTTTGCACTATTATTGACACCCATTGGAAAGATTTGTAAAAAGGTAAAAAGGGTTAAAAAAAATCTACCTTTTGCTGAAGTAGCTTCATCTCAAAACTCCAACTTTTCATTGAAATAAATATAATCAAAGAGAAACAAATCCATCATCAAGAAATTATTTGCAACAAAAAAACATGTGCCACAATTTATTGGCACCCCTGGATATTATAGTGAACATGTAAATTGTGTATCTTTGAGTTGATTGGAATGAATAGGAACCTTCAAGCTGTAATCCATGACTTCATGATTAACTGGGGTACAGACATGAGGTGACACAGAGATCAAATTCCCTTAGCTTTTAATACTTTGTACAACCTCCCTTTGCCAGTATAACAGCACTGAGTCTCCTATAACATTTTATAATGTTGGAGAAGACCAAGCAGGGCATCTGAGACCATTCCTCTGTACAGAATCTCTCCAGATCATCCAGGGTCCTAGACCCTCTCTTGTCCACTCTCCTCTTCAGCTCAGCCCACAGGTTTACAGGGGACTGAGATGGCCATGGCAGAAGCTCGATTCTATGGTCAGCTAACCATCTCTATGTTGATTTGGATCGTAGTTAGGATCCTTATTCTGCTGGAAGATCCAGTGACGGCCTAGTTTCAGTTTCCTGGCAGAGGCAACAAAATTTTGATTTAAAATCTCCTAGTATTTCATGGAGTCCGTAATGCCATGTACTAACGAGGTTTCCAGGCCTTTGGAGGTAAAACAGCCCCACAACATCACAGAACCTCCAGCATATACAGTAGGGATAAGGTTCTTTTCATTATAGCCATCCTTCTTTTTACGCTAAACCCACCTGGAATGTTTTTTGCCAAAAAAAAAACTCCATTTTTGTTTCATCAGACCGTAGTACATGGGTCCAGTCAAAGTTGTAGTAGCTTTCCACAAACTCCTGGTGCTCATGTTAGTGGTTAACTGACAGAAAAGGCTTCTTTCTGGCATACATTCCAAATAATCTGTTAGCATGAAGGTAGCGTCTGATGTTTTTTTTTTGGGAACATGGTAACCTCAAGATTTTACTTTGTCTTGTAAAACAGTCATTCTTGGGGATTTTTTGCCTCTCTTACAATCATCCTCACTGTATGTGCGGGAAAAATAAATTTGGGTCCTCCTCCACGCAGGTTTATAACCGTTCCAGTTGATGTTCACTTTCTATTATTGTCCTAACAGTAGAAATGGGCATTTTCAGGTGATTAGCTATTCATACACATTTCCTGACATATGATGGTCAACACACTTCTCCCTCGTTTGGTTTGTATATTCTCTTATCTTTCCTTTGTTGATGGATGTCTAACAGAATTTGAGCTCTGTGTCACCACATGTTTGTACCCCAGTTAATCGGGAAGTCATGGATTACAGCTTGAAGGTTCCTATTCATTCCAATCAACTCAAATATATACAGTTTACATAGGAAACCTGGTTCAGTTACATTATGTTCACTTTAATTTCCATGGGTGCCAATAATTCTGGAGGGCACTGTATAATAATAATAATAATAATAATAATAATAAAAATAATAATAATGTTTTTATTTTGCAGCCATGCTCTTTGATTGAATTTAAGGATGCAGCATTAATTTAAAGGTGAGCTTAATTTTGCCCTAAGGAACACTGGTGCCTAGATAAATAGCTTTACCCCTAATCTCAGACCAAGTTCATTTATTAAAAGCTAACACTGCCACCGTGGAATGTTTGTTTTGATTACATTTATAAAACTTTGGTCTCTTTAGGTTCTCAGATGAAGGCTGTTCCCTGATCCTAGATGGGCAGCACCTTAAGGTCACTCGGTAGAAGATGAGCCCTGCCACACATTTGATTGAATACCATCCGAGATTCGATCCAAACTGATCACTTCTCAGGGGTCATCCCAAAGCAGCAGGTGTTATTAAAATAATGTTCTGCTGAATCTTCACTACGGTCAGCATGGCTGATAGACAAAGGGATGTACTTCAGTTTGTGAGCTGACATTAGCTCATCATACTAGGTCAGCATCAGTCTGTAAAGTCTGCTGAGCAGAGTGTGTGGTTCTTCTGAGGGCTGAGAGCTGAAATTCATAAAAATCACAGAAAGAATGTTGCTGCAGCTAGTGAGACTGACCACACAAACGCACTCCCACTTCATTTTGCTGTTTATGTTCTGAAGTCAGTAAGAAACTGTAGAGCACACTCAGGACACAGTTCTGACTAATCATGAGCACCCCTCCCCACCCGCTCGTGTCACTGGGAAGCTTGCAGAACAATTGGCCATATAATTAAAGCAGGAGTCATGTGGTTCTGAGGCCTCTGCTGTGAGCAGAAAATAAGGAGATTCCATGGACTCCTCATTGTTCTGGGTCTGTTTAGCCTGCAAGGGACCTCGATGTGTTACAGCAATCATCTCTCGCTCCACAGAAAGCCACCGCCTTCACTCATAATTACGCTAACTTACCTGTAAAATAAATCCATTAGGTAAATTGACTTATGTGACAGTATAAGTCAGAGTCATGAAAAAGTGCATATAAAACAGTACGTTTCTAACTGGACAGTATGTAATCAGTGAAAGTTTCTTACATTATACACTGGATAACATGAAAAATGAGGCCTGAACTGTAGACGTCCTTGCAGAGATTATAACACAACAAATCCAATCCTATTACTGGGCCATTGGAAACGGGCACGCTGTGGAAGGCTAGAAGGATTTCGCAGATCCGACCCATGGTACGCCTAACAGAACCGCGGTGATGTAGAAAGAGCAGGGGGTCCGCACACGGACAGGGACCTGGTACCGCCGGAACTCAGCCCGTCCACAGCATCGGCCAATGACGCCGTGCGACTGCCAGATGAAGCCTTTTGTTAAAAATGTCCCCAACCCGTTGGCCCACTTATCTCAATCCGGAAGCTCCCACAAAACACTGGCTTCTGCTTTCTGCGGCGCAGAATCTCAGAGCACCAGGCTCCCCAGCAGGAACGTGCAGCCTGACCAGTAGGAGCTGATGGCGGAGGGAGCGTCTGTGCACCGTCTCAACGCTGAGTCCTGACATTCCCTCTGTGCTTATGCTTCTTATACCTCATAAAAACATTAATACAACCTCAGCTGGAAATTCTTAAGCTTATCATATACCCTCGTGTTTTAAGAGCAAGGACATTTTGGATTAAACATTTTAGATGCGCTTAACCAGAGCTTGCAATGGAACTTATGAGGACCAGACGCCAGTTAGAGACCTAACAGGACCTGAGGATTAAAGCAAAGAGCCCCAAATAAATGAGGAGCAGCAGTCAGCAGCACCATGCACTAACCTTAGTGGTGACTCTCAAAACTGTTTTGTCCTTTGCAGGCTATGATGTCGAATCTTTGTGTGTATTGTGCCTGTATCGCCATCCTTTTGGAAACTATTCGAACAGCTACCAGCCCATAATAACCAAATTAAGTATCCGGTTCCCTGCCTGTCCACTTAGAAAGTCCGACAGTGGCTAAAAATTTTTAAGATATTTAATGGTTCTGCTATGTAAAAAGACTATAGGAATGACTGTGGACCAATGGAAAGCTTCAGATATCACTAAGCTGAATGAGCAGTTGAAGGTTGGCTCCATACCTTACGTGTGTATTTGGGGGGAAGCCTTCCCCAGTCACAGGACCCAGGCTTAGATACCTGGGCACAGATACCTGGCCTTATTCGGACTGCCTGGTTCTCACTGCTCCAGTTCGGGAAGACAGACAGACAGACAGACAGATAAAAGGGCAAAATGATTGACTTACAGTATTGGTCATAGGCTGTATGTTTTACACCATACATTGCAGTACTGACTATGTGAGTATGGCTATTCTCAGGCACTAGGCCTGCTTAGTGACTTTCACTGGACATGTGGACTGTAAGTGTGCATTTCTGCTTTAGTGTAAAGGGCTTCCATCTGTCTGATCTGTCCCCAAAAGCCCCTTAATAAGACCAACCACAGTTTAAAAATATCCCATTATCAGTTCTTCACATGCATATTTTTCCTTTATGCACTGAGGAGGTCATTTCAGTTCCTTATTCATCATCCCCACAAAGAAGCCGTCTGCTCACCACCAAGTGGAATTTATCAGCTCTACTGACTGAAAAGACAGCCAGTCGCCATCAGAGATGTAACATATGGACAAGGTGTCTGTAAGTTAGAGAGTCATCAGGAGAAACAGAAGGAGACGAAGAGAGAGAGAGAGAGAGAGTTTGTGTGTGTGAGAGAGAGAGAGTGTGTCTGTATGAGAGAAAGAGTGTATGTGTGTGTGTGAGAGAGAGAGAGAGAGAGAGAGAAAGAGTGTGTGTGTGTGTGTGTGTGAGAGAGAGAGAGAGATAGGGCAGGGGGGGAACATTGAGCTCCAAAGTTGCATTTCCCCTCTGTGACAAAAGAAGTGGCTGGGAAAAGGAAGAGTGAGAATTGAAATTCAGGAGCACTTCAGCCAGCAGAGGAGGCACCTGTCTGAAGATTAATGAGCTATTTGCGTAGAGTTCAGGCTTTCCGTGTGCCCAAGGTCCACATTAGTGATATAATTAATTTTACAACACTGGGGTGTTGTCACCTGGCTGCGGTACTGCATGCAGGTATGATAAGCGCTCCTTAATTAAACTCAAAATTAATAAATAAATTAAAAACAGGGGCACCTTTGACATTTGGCTGCTTCTGATCAGAACAACTTTTTGGACAACCGTGGTGTTTTGTAGAAAGATAGGTAATAACACAGAACATGCTTAAGACATGGGTGGTCGTGTTCGACAGCGAGCTCCTTCTCCAGCTGTCTGATGTGGGGGGAACTTCCTGCTATTTTTCCTGTCACTTTTCTGATCAATGCCCCCGCCCCCACCCCCCCCCCCCCCCCCTCCAATACCTTGAGAACACTAACGGCACAGCACACAACTTTAGAGGCTACAATTTATTATGTTGAGTGGGAAATATGCTAATTTTAAAATGAATAAAACATGGATCTGAATAATTCATTTCTGGCGGTGAATCACATGTCTAAACAAAGCTAAAAGGTGTGCATTTGGATTATTTTGATGTATAGTGATTTTATACCTATGTATTATTTAAATGCACACCTTGGATGTTATTCAATTGCAGCACAGTTGAGAACGTGAGAAGATAACGTATACAAGCTCACACTGGCTTTTTCATCAGTGCCGGAGTTGTTTTGCCTCCCAGCAGTGGGCCGCTCTATGCAAATGTTAAAAGAACACAACATCTAATGCACACAGGAGCCCCAGTCTAAGCTGAGAACTAATCACAGTAACACTTTACTTTAAGCAGCCATGTGCAGTATAATGTATATATAGATGCATTATAGATGAAATATAGATACCTTCATAATGCGTTATAACGCATTCATGGAGTAATGGCTATATTTATGAAAAGACATAACACATTATAACCATGTTTAATATGCATTATGCATGCTCTATGAAGCTGTCATCTGTAATGCACAATAGATACCTTCATAATATATTACAATGCTCCATATAAGAATTAAGGATGCTTTCTGCTGCATTATGAAGGTATCTATAGTTCATTATAGATGAGAGTTTCATGGAGTGTTCATAACGCATATTAAACATGGCTATAATGTGTTATGCCTTTTCATAAATAGTTATGGCCATGTTAATAATACTTCATGAATGCATTACAATGCATTATTTAGGTATCTATAATGCATTATAAATCTATCCATCCATTTTCCAAACCACTTACAGTATTCTTCTGGGTCGGGGTGGCCCAGAGCTAATGGGAACAACCCAGAATGGGGGGCCAGCCTATCGCATGGCACACTCACACACCATTCACTCACACATGCACAAATACGGGTAATTTTTTTGTAACTCCAATCAGCCTGTGGGGGGAAACTGGAGTACCTGGAGGAAACCCCATGACAACATGCGGAGAAGATGCAAACTGCATTATACAGTACATGTCTGCTTAAAGTAAAGTGGTACCTAATCACTAATCAAGGTTAGGCCACCGGTCATCAAGAGTTGTAGAGGGATGTGTTTAATGTATACTTTAATTACTTCATAATGAAGTAATTTCTGGCAGGATTGTTCCTGTTGGACGCAGTCTGGTGTAGATCTCGGTGGCCTCTGTGCAGTGCGGTCATATAAGGCCCACATCCCCAGAGGCTTGCAAGGCTGAACTGGCTCAGCGGGGATCATTTCATGTTAAAATTCAGAAAGAGATACAGCGTAGATTGACGGCGATGCTGACATGATGAAAGACGTCAGGATGTAGTAGCGTGAACGGTTTGAAGTATTGGCAGATACAGCACTACTGGCTACAGTCTTATGCAGGAAGAGTCATGCAAAAAGAAAGGTTAACTAAACTCAAATAGAGTAATGTAACATTTAGAATCAGTGACACTAACTTCTCAGTGAATGCCTGTCATGACCTTTGACCCTCACACATGCTATTAGACCTTTTCCAGGATAGCCTCACCAGCCAGACAGACAGACAGCTGATAGAGGGGCATCCCAGAAAGGAGCAACATCACTTCCCTGTTAGGTGAATCCCTGCCCCCTTTCTGAGAAACATGCCGATGGAAAGAAAACTGTATTAACATTTAGTGTAGAAAGTGTGTAGTGTAGAAAGAAAAGACTTGTCGAGCCAACGGCAAGGGGCTTGAATGTGTCTTGAGAAGCATTGTGCGATACACAATGATTCTGTCACCAGCGAAACAAAAAGGAGAGAAAAGAGGAAAACAGAGCTTGGAGTTCTGCTCAGGAGATGGAAGGCGCCCCCTAGTGGGAGCCGGGAACGGGCAGGATGTGGTCTAATTAGCCTGTCTCTCTGTTACTTAGCCATTCGGTGACATTGTGAAGGGAGCAGGCAGGAGTAATCCCAGGATGTGCTGGGGTCTCGTGCTGCACCAGCTGACGGCCGCCCAAGAGCTGGGGGACACTGTCCTTAGACTGATTAATGAGCCTGTTTCCTGCCCCAAGCCAGGATCCAGCACAGACGGCTCGCTGGCTGTCGGCGGCCCGAAGCATAAACACCGGCGCACTCCATTCATGCTAGAAATGCGGAGAAAGCTCTGTTTGCAAATGGCCGCCAGTAGCTGCCTGACGCCCCTCACTGTCTCACCCAGGCCCTGCTCACTGCTGCTCACTGCACTTCTAGTTCATTCCATTCAAAGCTTCTTTCCACATCGATGGGCTTTAAAAACATTATAGTTTTATTACACATATTTCTATTATCATAGATTTTATTTTGACTTTTTCATTTTCTTGTGGTTGTGAACTAGAGTCTCAGCACCAAGACAGCAAGGTTCAACTGATGTGACCAAAACAACACTCCACTGGCTACCATAAGGGGCTTGTCAGTCCGTCGTCTACAACCCCCCCAACACCCCCCCCCTCCAACCTTGCCTCACCTGCTCGCTGCAGAAACCTGTGCCATTCGATTAAAGGCGATAATTCATCTGGAAGCTTCTCTCTTGCTAGAAAAGGGGAAAATTTACAAAAAAAAAAATCATTTTCCCATTGAGATTAGTGGCAAGCAAAGATGAAAAATTGTGTTTTCAGAACAATGACATCTAATCTGTTTAGGAAGTTTTAATTTCCCAAGGTGCCTCTACATCATGGACCACCAACAAACCGTGTTGCCTTCACTTCAACTCAAAGGAGGGCAACGGCAAACTTCCTAACACTGACGAGCTCCTTTTATGTTAAAGGAAAATGCCATTTTCAAGCTGACTGCTTTAATCTGCCCCATGATCAGACTGATAGCCTTAATGGAATGACAGACACAGTCAACTATATCGTAATTATCTGAATCATGCATGCAAGCTAAATTTAAATTTGATTTGTGTTTTTGACGTTTAACTCTTCCAGGTGTCTCAATCGGCACTGAATCATACATGCGCCGGGGTCTAAATTGTGTTGTCAAAACATAACCTTGTCACTGTGGTCCTTCGATGTTTGGCACGTCCAAATCATAGCAGAGAGAAAGAGAGAGAGAGAGAGAGAGAGAATGAATGCGTGTTGACATAGCATAATCGGGGCTTTACCGGAGAAAGTAGAAATGGTTTGATTATTATTATGATTGCTTTTTGTCACTTATCTATTATTTTGTCACATTTATTTGATATTTTTTGCTATTAATGCTGTTGCTTATTATATGTATAATACTTTCCCATCAGCTAAATAAAATGGAAAAGAGGCTGCTTATTGCTTGAGTATATTATGTGGAGTTATTGTGTTTTGACTATAAGTACCTCATCTATGTCATTAATCTGATTTTAATTAGCATCTATGGCACAGTCGCTGTACTGTAGGAGCACCGCCTCCGACACCATGGCAACCCCCGAACTGAACCCGAGATTCCCGCCAGGAAATGACCGGGAGCTGAACGGTCGCTGTCGTCCACAGTAATGACCTTAATGTCACTCACAGCTATAGACCGAAGCCTGAGCTGTTCCATCACTCATGTTTATATCAAGGATCTGAAGGCATATCTGTAACAGAATATGGTAATGGGTATAGATAATAATAGCCATGTAAAGGCATATAAAAGGTTATATTCTTCCTTTACATTCTTTTTCACAAAAACATATATTTTTTTCAAATGTTTATTCCAATCCTAACCAATTTATTAGCTTTTATTGTTTCTTACCAAATGACCTTGGTTGTTTCCCAATACCAAGAACACGAAGATCATACTTGTGGTCTTGGCAAGAACAGTCTTGCTAATTTACCTCCCAAGAATGAACATTGGGAAGCAGTGAGTCATGGGATTGTTCTCATTAGTAAGAATGCAACCAATGCAACCTTGATATTTGGGGTGAGGCAAAAACTACATCTGGGGATTTTTACCATTCTCTGATCTTGTGTTCTTGGTATTGGAACTGCTCTTCAGCAATGGAAGATAAGGTACGAGAACATACAGTAAGTACGGTCAAGTACACAGACTTAGAGGCATCTCTAGAGTTTATGTGAGTTTTACTTTGTGGTCGTGTGAGTCATGTGACTGGCCCACACTCTGTGCTCGTGTGATTCATGTGGCATAGCCAGTCAGTGTAATTAATATCTCTCTTTTACGATTTGCCTTTTGTCCATCTAATCTCCATAACCACTCAGACATCTATGTCTTGACAGACAGTCAATGACGGTCCTGGATTTAACTGGAGATGAAATGAGGGAAAGTGAGCTAGGGGGTGTGAAGTGAGGAATCACCCTGAGTTGCCCCATTCCCCACCCCATTCCCCACACTGCACTCCACCCTGTTCCCTACCCCAATCCCCACACTGCACTCCACCCCATTCCCCACACTGCACTCCACCCCACTCCTCCCATGTTGACCTCATCCCTCATGCTGACCCAGTGTGTTGACCCTTCCATGCTACCCCCCCCCATGCTGACCCCACCCTGCACTGTCAAATGGGGTTTGTTTGTTTAATAGCATTCTGAATTGAGAGCTTGTTTCTGCTCCTTTAAATAAATAAGATTTACAAGACATGACAGACATTTTGACTATACTATATATTTATATACCATCTCTGATATAAAATGAATAACGTAAAATCACAAACTGTCATTAAAGCTATTATTAATTATATACTTAGATATTCAAGTCGCATCCCAGAGAAGCAGTTTATAAAATATCATTTACAAAGAATAAAAATAAAGAAGGAAAATGCTGTCATAAGATGCTCCTGGACCGATTTCATAATGATATCCTTAGAGGGATGCATATTTCTAATGAATAATATGTAAATGATGTTACCAAATTAGCTCGGAAATATATAAAAGGCTTACAGGGATAGATCTGTAGTGCTGAGCTGCCCCTAATTTTGAGATATCCCCTCTTGAGCTGAACTGAAGTTCCTATCAGTGGGAATTGCAATATCAAAGTCTCCTCCTATCCCATTGCTGCTTATAAAATTGCTGAGTATCCGTTTCATTTTGTGTGTTTTCAAATTTCACTTCCTCTGTTGCAGCCTTAGGCTCCTTCCTAATGTCATTTATCTAGCAGTAGATGGAGATCAGCTTCCCAGCTTTCAGTGGAAACATTCGTGAAATGAACTCTCCTTGTATTTGTGAGGGATGCCTGTTACACAGGTGAGGGTATCTGCTCTTGCTTGAGGACTGAGTGAGAAAAGGAAGCTCATTATCTTTAAGGGAACCGGCATTTCAGCGCGTCGCTGCTCTATTCTGCTGATAGAGCTCATATGTGTAAAATTGATGTCTGTGAGTGTGATTCCACATCAAACAGCAGGACTGAGAAATTCAGGGAAAAGAAAAAGAAAGACACTGTATGATGTACAAATACATTTTACTTTCTCAATGTCATTGCGAAGCTGATAGGACACCAGTGACTAACATTAGCACTTCATACTGCTTTAATGTTGAGTTTAACTGTCGGAGCACTTTGTGTCAGAGCCACACCACAGAAAAGCTACATCCAAATAAAGGGGTTGAGCTTCCCATCACTTAGTGAATGGCAAATGGTTCTTGCTTTGGCTTTGAGATAAATCACAACATGCACTGGCTGTTATCTGCTAAGTGCGACCAACCCTGACACTAAACATTCCAGCCACATTTAAGTCCAATGAGTGATTGGTTTGATGGCACACGTCGCTGGTGTCACCCTGGAACATAATGCGTTATGCAAGGTAGGGCTGTGATGATTAGCATACATATCCAGCTGTGAGATGCACTGCAGATAAAGTTCTAGCTTTATACTTCAAATATCAGCCTCGTCGAGCACGACAGAGCCCGCGTCAGGAATATTAAACAAGTGTTTGTGACCGTGCCTCCAGGCAACTGGAGAACAGATACACAGCTTCAGACGGTCTGACTCAGCTCAGTTCGGGCCTTTAGGATCAGGCCGGGCTGCTGCATGGATGTCTGTTGGACATTGGATCAGTGTAGCCACAGCTTTCTGTTCTACCATGTTGTGTCCTACACACTGAAACTATATAACTAAAATCCCTAATATCCTAAAAACTAATCCATCTTTGCTTATAGGTCCGCCTGGCCTTCAGCACAATGTACTATGGGGGCCCAAAGTGACATATTGTCAGGGGGACCTTGCTTGGCCTCTGTTGGTGACTGGATCACAGAAAGCATAGTATAACAGGTAGGGGGCACCTTGGATGGGATGCTGGACCATAGCTGGGCACATGTATCCCTATCCAATCACATATACTGGGCAATTTCAAGATGTCAATTTAGTTCACCACAGGTTCTGGGAGAGTGGGAAGGAACCAGAGCACCTGGGGAATGCCCACGCAAACACAGTGAGAACACACAACCTGCACACACACAGAGGTGGGGAAAGGAATAAAAGCCACAGCCTGGGAAGTCTGTGGCTGTAGAGCCACAGTCTTGGAAGTGTGAAGCGGTAATGCCATAGCCGGGGAAGTGTGAGGCTGTAGTGTCACTACCTGGAAAGTGTGAGGCTGTAATGTCACTACCTGGAAAGTGTGAGGCTGTAGTGTCACTGCCTGGAAAGTGTGAGGCTGTAATGCCACAGCCAGGAATGTGTGTGGCTGCAGAGCCATAGCCTGGGATGTGTGAGGCTGTAGTGTCACAGCCTGGAAAGTGTAAGGCTGTAGTGTCACAGCCTGGAAAGTGTGAGTCTATAATGCTACAGTCTGGGATATGTGAGGCTGTAATGCCACAGCCAGGAAAGTGTGAGGCTGCAGTGCCACAGCCAGGAAAGTGTGAGGCTGCAGTGCCACAGCCTGGAAAGTGTGAGGCTGCAGTGCCACAGCCTGGAAAGTGTGAGTCTATAATGCTACAGTCTGGGATGTGTGAGGCTGTAATGCCACAGCCAGGAAAGTGTGAGGCTGCAATGCCACAGCCAGTAAAGTGTGAGGCTGCAGTGCCACAGCCTGGAAAGTGTGAGTCTATAATGCTACAGTCTGGGATGTATGAGGCTGTAATGCCACAGCCAGGATAGTGTGAGGCTGTAATGCCACAGCCAGGAAAGTGTGAGGCTGCAATGCCACAGCCTGGGAAGTTGAAGGCTGTAGTTCCACAAGCCAGGGACGTTTGAGACTCTAGTGCTATGAACAGGACTTTTGTCTTTTCAGGAAGGTACTGAAACAGCACATGAGAAAACCACATAAGGTCTCTGTGAGGTGGAGATGAGAGAGGGGAAGAAGGGGCTGTTTTTTAGTTTTTTTTTCTTCCTCTTCTTTTCTATCTCTCCTTCTTCTCAAATTGATGACTTCCTCACCTTCTTTCACACTGGGACATTTTTGTTAAATGCATGTTCTTTAATTTTTTAAAAAAGAGAGAGATAGGTGGGAAATTGGGATCTTATTTGGGGCTGGAGAGTTTAACAAAATCAGTGTGAGGAGCAGAACGACAAGAGAAACATGCTGGCATCATCGATAGGAGACAAAGACAATCAGAAGGGGCTGCATCAGGCCGTCAGCTGGGCGTAGCTGTCTGGCCGAAAGGGAACAGGGGCAGCTGGCCAGGGAGCGCAGGTGACTGACAGAACATGCTCATCACTTTACTTCACCCCACCCTGGGGCATCAAGCCCCCTCAAACATCTCATGGAACGTAAGGACAAAAACTGAAAATCCACACAAATGCTGCCATTTCAGCAAAGGGCAAGAAGTCCCATAAGGCGGCGTGCTGGGGTTTTTCCACGCCGAGACGGACGGCTCATGCCGTGGGTTGGCGAGGGCAAATCAAAACAGGACTCGCTAATACATCGTAAACAGCCAGAGCAAGGCGCAAGTGGAGCAGATCAATACGGATAAGCGCAGGTCCCCCCCCCCCCCCTCGCCCTTCTCAAGCTGTCATCCCAGCCTGCGTTTGTCGCATCGTGATAGATTAGATCCAGGTGAACGGAGCTTCTGTCTCGCCTTCCGCCGGACGAGCGTAAGGACGGGGGCATGTTGGAGTGTAAGTAGGCCAGCGGGGGGGTTGTTGGTGGAGGGTCAGGGGCTTCTCTGTGTTTCTGTTTGTTCAGGCAGGTGAGCAAAATGCTTAGGAAGCAGAATCCTGCCCTACATACGCTGCCTGGTCCCCGCAGACTGCACCAGCCCCCCCGCCTGTGTGCCACTTATTGTTTAACCACGAGCACACACTCCTCCTGCCCCCGCCTTTCTCCTCCTCCCGCTCCCCTTTGTTCTGCGTCTTTACTCCTCAGTCCTCGTGGCCTCCCTTGCTCCTCTCCCAGTCTCTCCCCATACCCCGCGCCTCCCTCAGCCTGCTGCCTGGCCAGGCTGTGAGCTCCTGCTGCCGCCGGCTGTTTGCCGACGGCTTCCGAGTCGCTGTAGCAGCATGTCCAAGGGATTCAGGATTCACACTCACATGCAGACTCTGCATTTTTTTGCTTACACATGTAGCAAACTCACAAATCAACAAAATGTACAGAAATTTAATTTTCCAAAGTTTGGAGTAGGTCCAAAAACGCTAACTGAAAATAGCTAGCAAGGCTATTTCAATTTAAGCCGGAGTAAAACCTTCACTGGGAAGTTAGAATGCAGCGAGATTTCAGCCGGACTTTTGGGTTGTGGGAAACTCGGATGTGGCCCTTCTATTCCAGGGCTTAACTATTCAAATCACTTCCTTAACTACAAGGCCTGGATTAGCTACATTTTTCCATGTTCATCCTTGGGATTTAAAAGACACATAACAGAGGAAACACAGAGAAGCACCCAGGCAGCAAAATGCACTGCATACTGGGTTCCAGTGAGGATCCACACGAACCTAACTGTGACAACGCCTTGCAAAAGTCCCACTGGTTCCTGAGGAAGCTCAGTAAAGCTGGGAATTATAGTGTAGCTTGTGTTTTGACTTATAAAGATTAGGCCTCAAGGTCTCTGTGACCGTGCCTTATAAATGCATAATGCTGCTGCTGGCTAATGTACAGTTTGTACATACAATGGATACACTGGCTTCTGCATACATGTGAGATGGAGCCCCAGAAAAAGAGAGGTGTAGATAAAACACTTCTGTATCTCTACCCGGCCTCATTCATACAGGGAACAGGAATATCAAATAAGCAGAGACGTGAGCACGGCACACCCCAGGGGAGAGTCCCTCAGGTATCTCAGGCGGGTGGGAGTAAGGGGGTGGGCAGTGCCGCCCCCTATCGTCACAAAACACCAGCACCACCTCATGGGAATCACTGTCTCTCAGTTTATATGTAAATGGCGTTAGAAACAAACTAGGGACGTTTTACAAATAATAACAATTATTATTAAACTGCATTTGTTCTTTTTAAAGTCAGCCTTGGCGTAAACACATTAGATAGCCAAATAACATCATTGACTTGTTTTTTTTTTTGCTCCATTTGGTAGAGTTGGGCCATATATATTTAAGCAGAAAACAGAGCCGTTTCCACTGAGATCGTGCTGGAACAGCCTCCTCCAGCTTTGCTGGAGTTTAGTGGATTCAGCACACAATTACACAGATGCTCGATTTTCTGCTTGACAAGGCTCGGTTATAATGGGCCCGTTCCGATGGAGCCGGGATGGGAATCAGGTGGAATGTCTCATCAGACGGCACGTCTTACAGGAAGTGGGCGCAGATAGGCTATCGGGGGCCCCGCGCTGATGCGTTGTGCGCGGATAATGAGCCAGGTTGGGGGGGGCATGGATGGCTCTGCCAATGTGTCACCGTGCTCTTTCCCAGCAGTTGCGGGTTTTTAAACCCCTCCCAAAAATGAATTTCTTTTGTGAGACTCCAATTAAATCCCTGCATCTCGACATGTTATGATTAAATCCCTCTCGCAAGATTATATCCTGATGTTTTGATACGCAGTCTAATGGAAGCTTTTTAAGAATACAAAAAGCAGCTGACTTAACTGCCGCGTGTATAAGCATAAGCGTAAGGTGATTAATGCATAAAGTCATTTACTGTAGATACCACTTCCATCCCCAGTTGGATGTGTTAGATGTGATGGTTTCGATACAGACAACTCAAAGATATAGATACGTGGATTGTGTGTGTGTGTGTGTGTGCTCGTGCATGCGTGTGTGTGTGCATGTGTGCGCGTGCGTGTGTGTGTGTGCGCGTGCGAGTGTGTGTGTGTGTGTGTGCACGTGCATGCGTGTGTGTGTCTGCGAGCGTGCGTGTGTGTATGCGAGCGTGTGTGTGCGTGTGTGTGCGAGCGTGTGTGTGCGAGCGTGTGTGTGCGTGCGAGCGTGTGTGTGCGTGCGAGCGTGTGTGTGCGTGGGAGCGTGTGTGTGTGCGTGTGTGTGGATATGTGTGCGCGTGTGTGTGTGCGTGCGTGCGTGCGTGCGTGTGTGTGTGTGTGTGTGTGTGTGTTGTGCTCCTTCCCACGCAGTCAGAAAGTTTCCCTTTTTTATATTGGGTCTTGGTGTATTGATTGATTTGTGCGACTCCAGTGAGACTGAAAATGAAAGGATGACAATGATGAATGAAGGGAAATGGCTGCAGAGTCCATATCAGAAAGCAGGTGGGGGTGTGAAGAGGGAGACCCTTAGCCAGGAGGTGAAGGAGGGGACAGCTGGGATTGGGGGTGGGAGGGTGACGCTGTGTGTGGCACGGAGTGGCACTATGGCAGGCTGG
>JAODLC010000015.1:20580707-20590823 GCA_026781145.1 Hippopotamyrus pictus | reverse complement strand
GGGGGCGGGGGGGGGGGGGGGGGGGGGGGGGGGGGGGTCAGTGCTAATTAGTGGCCACTCGCAAGGACTGTCCCAAGCAGGAGAACAGGCGAGCCATTCGGCAGCTCGAGAGGCCTGAGGCCGGGATGTTAGAGACGGAAAGGCGGCTCAGGGGAAGCTTGGGGTAAGTTTTGCAGGGGGGCGGGCAATGAAACAGCACTGGCACGTTTCAGGCACGCTTGGTGACACCTTAGCTGAGAACACTGTCATACTGCCTCCGGGTGTCACACTGTCACTTCAGTGTGTCTCCAAAGCGCAAAATGCATCACCTCCAGCTTCACAGACAGCCTCCATCCTCATTAGCAAATTTTTAAATAACCTGTGGAGTTGAAATATAACCTATTATAAGTGTTAGCAAAATTATTATTATTATCTGAACACACACACACACACACAAGTTTGTAATTATATCTTTGGGGGGACTCTCCTTTCATTCCTAAACTCTAATTCCAACATGTTGACCTTAACTCCTACACAGCCCTAACCATAAGTAACCAAAAAATACAAGACTTTTGGCATGTTTAGTGTCTTGATCGCAGTCACGGATTTTGGTAGATTTAATTTTCTCCATGAGGGGACTGGAAAAAAAGTCCTCACAAGGTTAAAATAACAGGTTTTATATCGTCCTGGAGGGGGCATTTGGTACCCACAATGTAATATGTCCATAACCACCATCCATCCCACCCCCAGAATAACACACACACACACACACACACACACACACACTCAGATAGACTGTATATATATTGTATATAATATGACTTTATCTATCTCTGGTCAGGGAAATAAACTCCGTCATTCTTTCAGATCCATGGCAAATGACACCAGAATGAAACATCCATTCTGAAACAGTTTCTCCTGGTCAGGGTCACGGGGGGGGGCTCTTTCCGGGAACACGTACAGTACAACGGCCGCCAGCAATAAGCACGGACGGGATGCAGTCCATCACACACATCCACACTCTATGGGCGACTTAGGCACGCTGCGGGAGAAGACTCACACAATACACGAAGAACGTGCGGACTGCTGTTTAAAAAAAAAAATTGTTGCTACTGCGTTGTTAAAATTTTAATAACTTTTAGAGTTTAAGTATCTATACGTCGAATAAATAAAATCAGAGTTCTTATCGTGACTGATGACAACGCTATTGCACGTCTTATTTTCGGGTTAATCAGAGAAAGAAAGCGGGAGCAAACGCTTTTATTTCAGCTCAGCGCCGCTGCTGCACATCTGTCCTGGCGATAGCAAGCGGCACGTCAGCCTCCTCGCCAGCGCTCTCCACTGACAGGGGAATTGTCCGCTATTTTAAAAGATAACCGCGATTTGGACAGAGTCGCAACTCTTATAAATGCATGTTAATGAAGTAGCTACCATGGACCGAAATGTTAATTTAGTCTTGGTCGGCTGCTCAGACGCGCCCGGTGGCGCTTGGCAATAGATGACATTATCGCAAATTACCTTTTTAAAGCGTCATGCTCAATGCCATTAGAAAAGTGCAGGTGTAAGATATGCCTATTCCTTAAATGAATTAAATAATGATATTTAAATGTCTTACGTGTTTATTCAAGTTCGCTTATTCAAGTAGTTTAAAATTAAAACAACAAACGAATCAACATGCAACAAATAACCAAGGAACTTTAACATTAAAGGTAATTTCAAGTCGGCCAAACAAAAATCACTCCCGACCCACCCCTCTGTCTCTAGTTAACTCATTAGTTGGACATCCAAACCCCGGTTTCACGTTAGTGAGGTCTCCCTTGTCACCCAACGGCAACGGTTTCCTGCCCCATTGACTAGATCTCTGCACACACCATAACTGACATATTAATAGACTAATAACAGTCACATTAAAATTAATGACATTGATGTATATCAATTGGCACCGCCCACTGGGCAATTTAATGTTCATGTGCTTTGCTCAGACTTATTGGTTTGTTGATTGATCGATCGAATGACTGATGACCCAAAAAAACCTAAACCCTGAACAGCTGGCTGGTTTTAAATGACTGTGTAAAATCTCCCAAAAGAGCAAGTCACTGTCACGGTTTGGGAAGGATGGGGGCAAAGACAGGCGTCGGGGAAAACAAAAGGGGTTTTTTTCTAACAAAAACACAATACAAAAGGCAAAAGAAAACAGGCCACGAGGGGCCAAAACAAGGCCAGGAGAGAAACACTGGGCAAACAGAGGAGTACATGCAGCCAGTAGCCGACCATCACATCTTAACACTACAATGATCAGACCAGAGGAGCGCTGGACGAGGAGGCAGTATATACACTACAGATGAGGAGCAGACGAGAGGCACCTGAGATCATCCACACGAGGGCTGAAACAAGAGGCACCTGGGATCATCCACACGAGGGCTGAAACGAGAGGCAGGGTTAAACGAGGAACAGGTGTGGCTCGTTAGCACCACAGTACAGGGAACATGGGGGAATGACACATGCGGGGTGTGATACTCATAGTCATACAGTGTTTTGGACCCTCATGATGAGGCATAGTGCACATTTCAGTTATTAAATCAGAAGAGATTTGAGTTTTGATTTTGATATTTATTCAAATGAGGTTTTCAGAATTACTGTGCAATTATGTGCACTATAATGTCTGATATATATATATATATATATATATATCTCAGACATTATCTTTTTAATAACAAGTGTAATTATGACTTGTGTTTTTTCATGTCAAAGTTCCCTCTCTGGATTAAGCAAATGTTCCTTATTGCCACTAATTCCAGTAATTATCTGTACTTGGTGTGTTTTGTTCTTTCCACCAAATAAAGCTGAGTTTTAAAAAAAGTGCCAATTCTTGATGAGGAAGGAAGAAAAAAAAACTGTTTTGGGAATAATAAGACTACGCTTCAGTGTTTGAGCTTGCACATTTGTTCAAGAGAGAATATCCTTGCAATTAGCCTCATGCGGTGCAATGGCGGAGAGATCCAGATGTATCTACTTAATAAGCGCGGCGTTAATATGACAGTGCCTTTCAGAAAGCCGTGATCTTTCTAGCGCGCTCCGAACAATGTTTTCTCACGGATTTCCTGTGGAGGAAGTGGCTTTGTACATCTCTCTGCGAGCTCACCGTGCTATAGCTTTTCACGGCGCTTGCTAGCTCCCGTTTGGTTGAGATCCAAGGCAAATTGGGCTGGCAGACCTGCATTATGAAGACAGCCCTGTTTTCTATAAAGACGGCAAGGCGGAAGTGTCGCGGTGTGACTGACTCACAGACTGCGCTCGGGCATGGGGGCCTGTTATTGTGAACCTGTGCATTTGAGGAGACCCCGATAACAGGGGGTGGGCAGAGCACAGGATCGCTCTTTAGCCAAATCAAGCCTGCAGCCCATAACACTCACAACTCTATTCACAGACAAAGCAGAGGAGTCACAGCATGGCAAGACTGAGCGTAATACCAAACATGCATTTTATTCTTTAAATTTTTACTAATACTTTTCATTTTCAAATTGGCCCTCTTTTCTCCTACATTTTCTCCAAGAGAAGCAGAGTACTATTATGCTGCACACAGAGAGGCAAATTAAGAAAAGCATAATTGAATTAAATGATTTGGATTTCACTGATTAAAATGGCTGTGTAACGTAATTGCCGTAATTAGATTAAAACAGCCTTCCCCTTATTATGAAGTGCAAACCTCCAGGAAGGACGGGCACCAGCAGGAAGCCCTTTAACTGTGCACAGTTCTTGCAGGGAAGGAACGGCCCCAGTATCACCACAGTTTGCTAGAGTGAGGAAGGTTAGTGTGGTCTGAGGGGACTCTGGCCTTCATTAAATGCTTAACAGAGAGGAACACATCCGCCATACACAAACGAGCGTAAAAGTCACGCTTGCTAAAAGAGCAATAAATTACCCTGGTGCTACTGTAAAGAGATGATGGCCACAGGCCGAAGGGAAAAGGAGGCCTTTAACGGGGCCCCTGCGCCCGGCGCTTTGGGGTCACAATTCAAACGCTGATTTACCATAAGCAGTGCAGCACAGCCATCCGGCCTGTCCCTGGCTTCATCCCAGCAGTCGTGTTACAAATGAGCCGGCATGAAAGGCGGGACTGGCGTGTAGCCGTGCCGATGAAGGCTTCCCTGTCTGCCGTCTTAGTGTTTATGCTCAGATGCTCAGAATTCGTTTGGTTCTCTTTCAGAAAGTACTAGCATTTCAATTTAAAGGACAATTGTACATGAATGAATAAGTGCTTGTTTAAGCTGCTCGCGGAAGTAATATGTCCTTCGCATTTCTCAAGATGGCAGTGAACTTGTGATAAAGTGTTTGTGTGAAACCTTTTTCTTAAAAAAAAAAAAAAGGAACACGGTCCATAATTGAAAATTGGCAAAGCAACACCATTTACGTTGCCCAGTAAATACTTATGGGGCTGGAGATATTCTTTCTGGAAATGAAAAACAATAATGCAGTAAATATATTTGCACACCTCTTACTAGTGAGGGGCAGCACAATGTGGACTGTTGGAGGAAACTGAACTGCAGCCTCTTATCAGACCCATGCATGCTCATGCCACACTATACCTTTGCATTACAAAGATGGCATCAAGCTCATACTTATTAATATTGTGTTAACCAATCATATGAGGAGTACAGGGTCACACTTTAGTTGAGGGGACCTGAATTACGTAGTGGTACATGCTTACATAATGTATCAATTAACCAGTAACTAAGTTTTTGTTATGTTCTATGCTAGTTCACCATTAATCAGTCATGACTGTTCATGTTTTCCATTCAGGCACTGTATTAGTTAACAGTTAAGTAATTGTTTAATAATAGGGAAATTACTTATAAACTCATTTACTACTCAAGAACAAGTCATTAACTAATGTAGGTGTCCTCATAAAATACATGAACTGTCATGAATTATTAATGATGAATGAACATGGAATCAGTACTTCACAAACAGTTAGTTACTAGTTAATTAATGCATTAATTAAGCATGTGCATATGACATTATTCATGTACCCTCAAGTAAAGTGTTGAGTACAGATGTAGGGTAGAGAAAGTAAGGTGTACAGCAGATAATGTGAAAAGCTGGTGGGAGGAGGCTGCCCCCATGACGTGCTGTCCTAAGAGCGACTGGAGTGCTGTTAGACAGTCTGCTGTAGGGCATCACGCTGGGGATTAAGATCAAATTACACCACAGCATTGGGTACCATCATGACACAGGGTAGAGCTGACAGTTGTAGCTATCTGTGTCAGTGCTGCTGCCGAACACACACTACAAGGAGCATGAGCAGATCTAGCTTCTGGGAAATCTTCTAGGCATAATAGCTTAGGTGGTCTGAGTTTTCTTGCCATTCTGGAAAATTCCTGGTTTAAGAAAGTGGTTTGAGATTAGCTTCTGGACATTTAAAGTTTTCAACAGTATTTGCCTCAGTTTCAGGTAGTGCGGCACTTAAAAATAATGAATTAAAAAGAACCAAAAAACAATTTCAAAAGTTCTCCACACCAAACAATGAAAGTTCAAATTTCAGGAAAATATCTGCAGTTGCATCCTCTAGGGGAGTACTTAAGCTGAATCGCTTCAGTAAATATCCTGCTGTAATAAAGGACGAAATTGAAACATAAGCAAGTCTCCTTGGATACATGTGTCTGAAAAGCTATAAAGAAAAAAAAACAAAACAGCAATGCACTAACGAATGTAAACCTCAAAGCCTAAAGCACCTCATTCTTCCATACAGGATAATCCCTGTTAATAGACATGATTTTAATTTCAGATCTTCAACCTCAATGGAAATAGTCTCATATTGAGCAGAAACAGAATTTCATAACACTGAAGCAATTTTAATGCCTACAGCTTTGTTTTTCTCAGAGAAGAAGTAGAAGACCTTGTAGAATGGATTCAGCTTTGGGGATCTGAACTAGTGACCAAAACAGAGTCCAGAACTCTCCTTAACAAACATGAATATAGAATGCAAGATTAAGGCTTTGTTTACGCTGGAGTGAACATTTATGCACTTCTGTTGCCTATACTCTTCCCCTGGCTGCTATATTTGTAATATTTAGTTCATATCGAGATTGAATCATGCATTAGGCAACTGAGCTACACTTTGGAGGGTAGGAAGACAATTTCCACGACTTCAGATCCCATTTTCCCTTTATGAAGGAAACTCTACACCAGTTGTAAACTCTTAGGGTAGTGCTACCAAAGCACATGATTCAGAAAGACACACAGTTATCTCCTTGGATGTTTATTCTTCTTTGGACGTTTAGTGGCTGAGCCCCCCCCCCCCCCCCCCATCATCGTAAGCCTTGGCTCTGCCCAAAGCTCACCAGTGGGCATCCCCAGGAAACATGCGCGGGGTCAGAGATCTCAGGCCTCCTGTGTCACTAACGCTGGAGGCTCTGAACCTTATGACATTACCGCCCCTGCTACATTCCTCATCTTGGCCCTGATAAGATTAAAAACCGACCATTTTGACTCTCAGAGGTTACTCGCATCCCTGCACATTGCTGTTTATAAAGATTTATTAAATAAATGTAGACCTCTATTCAGTTAAAACACCTTTAAAAAACTGTCTTAAAAATATGTATGTAAAGAAACAAGGTAGTTTGGGAAAATGAATTTGAAGGTCAATCCAAAAATGATTCAAAAACCACGATACAGCTATTTTTTGTTATTTATTAAAATAACTTCCTGTACTTCCAGGCCCACCTTTTTATTGATGTTATTGCTTATTTAAAAACAAGCACAGAGAACTGCCTGCAATGATGGTGTCACGTCCTGCGCGTCCGATCCTCCTGTGTGCCACGCCCCCTCATTAACCTAGTCTGAAATCCCGATTGTTACCCGCTGTTTCTTGTTATTTCCATTAAGTTCTGTCTATTTCAGTCCGCGTTCCAGTATGTTTTCCCAGTCCTGTCATTGACGTCCTTCGTCGTTGGGGCCAGTCTTTCCCGTTTGTGCTGTTTCTCCCCAATAAACTCAAGTTCCCCTAGTACCTATCGACCCCCGTGCTTCCCTACTTGACAAGCCCACAGCAGGTCATGACAGATTGGTTATTTTCAAACTGAAATAGCTGAATACTTTTATGGCATTGTTTTACCTATTCATTCACCAGGCCTGAATTCAATGCACTATGCTTAACGTTTTAGCAGAATTATTTTTTTACATTATTTCGTCTTGCACCTTAGTGAGGATTTTAACAGGAGAAATGACTCATCGTAGAGTGGACTATCCCTCCCCCACTTTTGCGGCAGAACGTGGGAGTCTGTAGCACCCACAGCCTCGCCGGTCCGTCATGTTTGTTTACTGCTTGCATTAGCTTGCCTTTTTAATGTCACATAAAACATTAACTTATTAGAGTCTAAGCAATTCCCATTACATTTCTTAACAGGACACTTTCAAACAAATATTACAGACTGTAGCTTAAATGTTAGAGTAGGGACTGTAAAACATCATAGATAAATGATGCGAGTATGTGTTTATATATGTTTTTTTCTTGAAGTCGTAATATAATTTTTAACCTAAAATATGCAAACTAGAAAACATATGAAACTGTACTAGATATACATATGAAAAAATGACAAACACACAGTAACAGTGATGATAAGCTACAGAGCAGTTTTTGGTGAGCAGCTTGTAGGTTCTCATCTGCTTCCCCACATCTACTGTAGGCCTTCAGATGAAGGTCTCGAGGCCATGCAGAGATCCACTGCCCTTTTTTACCCTCACAAGTCACCTGGAAACCCGAGAGGCGTAATTGCTGATTTGGTGCGGATAAAAAAGCAATGCATTTAAATCATAGGGGCTGGGGCTAGAAACAATGGTGGCTGTGTGCTCACTGTCAGCCCAAGATGAGCAAGAGCATATCAGATGTAATGTTTCTAAGAAACATATGCAGGAATATTGATAGTGTTGAAGCGTACAGCAGAATTAATTGAGTTTGTTTTCAAGGGCAAATTGTTTCACTGCGCACAATTTATTCTCCAGATGATACTGTTTTTTTCTTTGTAATATGCAAATCCTTTCCTTCCCCCCAGTTGGTTCCCCCCCGACTGCCAGCTCCCCAGGGAACAGCAGGAAGACGCTCCCATCTGAACGATAAGCTGCTGCATGCTGGATTTCCGCGTGTTGATAACGAACCTTCCTGAAGATGTTAACTGGACTGGTGTCTGCCGGAATCCTCCATGGCTCCCGTCTTCCTGCTGAAGCAGAACATGAGCAATGCTGTCTTTCTCTGTGTTTTTTTTTTTCTTCTGTCCGTACAGTGTCAGGATGAATCCATGGTATCGCAACCTTTCCATCTCCCTGCCAGCCATCGTTGCAGTTTCCTACCGGTGGTGTGATGGCTGACAGGTTGGCCCGCACAGCACAGCTCTTTCGCAGGGCTGATCCGTGAACCAGCTGAAAGATAAAGATCTTAACTCATCGGTGGCGTAAATAGTCATACATGTACCAGTCTGGAGACCATGATTTTACTGTCACTCACTCCGTCCATTAGCCGGTGCCGCTGAAGCCCGTAAATAAACCGAAAGATCGAATAACATTGCCGCCCCCCCCAGTCCCAGCCTGCTCCGCCCACCGCCGCCCCGACCCCCCACAGCCACCCACAGCCTCCGTTACTTCATCTCCTTGCGGCCGGCTGGCTTCTGCGTCCACACTTCCGGAGAGCGTGATCCAAGTTGACGGATTTAACGCTTGTCAGGCTGCAGTGAGAAATGTCACTCGTGCTCAGCGCTTCAAACTGCAGGTATCGATCAAGGATACAGTTTTATTTCTAAAAAGGAAAAACAAAAAAGCTTCTTCTTTGTGACAGACCTGTCGAAATGCGGCAAAGCGAAAATGAATATGAACCCTCCCTGTTACATATAAAATTTACTTGATTAACAAAGAGCTTCTTGTAGATGCAGACAGAACGAGAGGCTGGATCTTTGTAAACAGATTCCCAGTTCCTGGGAGCTGCCTCAGCTTGTCTTCTGCTTTTATGGAGGTTGGTACAGGGAATCCTGTTGCTTGGAAAAACAGAACATCACTGCTGACAAAATTAAAAATGTCAACACATCAGCAGTTCCATTGTGAGTGCAGGTTTTTAATGAAATTTGGAGAGAACTGAATAACTTTATAGTTGAGCAGTCCTCAGCATTTTGGGTCTCTGTATTTGGTCACATACTGTACAACCAGGAATATATTTACATTTTAAATTTTTTTGGTGCCACTTTACAATAAGGTTGCCCATATAAAGAGTTTATGAATGTTAATTAATGTTAATTAATTAGGTTGTAATGCTTTGTAAATTATTAATCAACAATATTAGACAACATATATATCACATTTTTCTTTTAATTAATGAGTTATTACCATTTGCAAGTGGTGAAAGGGAGCTTTATTGTAAAGTGTTACCATTTTTGTTTTGTAAACCTATCCTGTGCCATATTTTGTTTACAGCTACTGTCTGATTTTACCTAGTGCACAAACCAGCTTAAGATATACACTTTATTAATGGATGGATGCATGTATACAGTACAGGATGTGTGTATTTGATAAATGTGCATCTTTTGGAAAAGATGGTATAGTGGGGTGCAGGAGATGAGAGTGCAGATCAACAGTCAGATTTAATTAGGGAATGCAGGAAAATGTAAAAAGGTGTTGGGGGGGCACTGACAAGCAGAGAGGCAGGCAGACAGACATGCAGGCAGACAGACAGACATGCAGGCAGACAGACATGTAGACAGACAGACATGCAGGCAGGCAGACAGACATACAGACAGGCAGACAGACAGACATGCAGGCAGGCAGACAGACATGCAGGCAGGCAGCCAGACATGCAGACAGACATGCAGGCAGACACACAGACATGCAGGCAGCCAGACTTGCAGGCAGACAGACAGACAGACATGCAGGCAGCCAGACAGACATGCAGACAGACAGACATGCAGGCAGCCAGACTTGCAGGCAGACAGACATGTAGACAGACAGACATGCATGCAGGCAGACAGACAGACATGCAGGCAGGCAGACAGACATGCAGGCAGCCAGACAGACATGCAGACAGACAGACATGCAGACAGACAGACATGCAGGCAGCCAGACTTGCAGGCAGACAGACATGTAGACAGACAGACATGC